>JADRCD010199098.1:21940-47490 GCA_019843815.1 Montemys delectorum | reverse complement strand
TGCTGCTGCTGCTACTACTACTACTACTACTACTACTACTACTACTACTACTACTACTACTGCTACTACTACTATTATTTTGCTTTGAACAAAACATTTTAGTTCTTTTGTGTAAGCAAGGGTAGGAGTGTGGAGGCTGTTATAGTAGTTGGCTATCTCCTACCTTGTGGGTTCAAGAGAGGGAAGGCAGGAGCTCAGTATTGATGTCAAATGCCTTTATGTGTGGAGCCAATGTAGTGGCTATTCCTGGTTGTCAACTTGACTACATCTGAAATGAACTACAATCCAGAATTAGAAGGCTCACCTGTGGCCCTAATCTGGAGGCTGAGAGATACAAGTTTCCAACCTGAATCTTGGCATGGAGATCTTGATTAAGATAGGAAGATCTATGAGTTCAAGATCATCTGGGATTAAAGGTGTGGTGGCATAGTGGCACACACCTTTAATCTGGGCCACACCTTTTGCTAGAGACCTATATAAGGACATTGGAAGAAGGAAGGCTCTCTGCTTCGCCTGCTTGCCTTGTGGGACTGAGCAACTGCTGGATCCTTAGACTTCCATTCACAGCTGCTGTCGACCATTGTTGGGAGTTGATTGTTGGGAGTTGGACTACGGACTGTAAGTCATCAATAAATCCCTTTACTACATAGAGACTACCATAAGTTCTGTGACTCTAGAGAACCCTGACTAATACAGCCACCTTGCCACCCTTACCATTATTGTCTCAAGAATGGAGTAAAATAGAACAGATAATATCTTAGGGAAAGGGGAATGGTAATTCTATGAAACTCTTGTTTCAAATACACCTACCTATTGCAATATAAAATATATTTCTTACTAGCTAAAAAAAAAGTATGGGGAGAAAAATGTTTGCTTTGAGGTACTAAAAACACAGATTCTCAGGCTAAAGAAATTCTTGGATCTGCACCTTTGGAATTCTGCACTTTGAACAGGACTCCTTGTGGATTCTGATATACTCTGAACTTTGGAGTTTTAGTCTGAGAGAGAACCTTTGCTGGGTCTGGAATTTGAAGTGGCTTAGCAGTCATGGAAGAGCTATTCAACACATTAATTCAAGCACATTTTCATAGTGCTCACCTATTTAAAAGACAAGGAACAGGCATTTAAGGACCATAAATAAAAGGACCATAAATAAAATGTGATTGCCCTCTTTCCATGCTGGTTCCATTTCTGGACTGTTTCCTGTTTCCTCCCAACTCCTTCCGTACACTGGCCTGGCCCTGAGAGACAGCCAGAACTGCCCTGCTATATGGTCACATAGCTTTAATCATCCCACATTAAACAGATGCAGAGGAATTTAGTTGCCAGATGTGAGGCTGGAATGCAACCCGTGCTGAAAGCTTGTTTAGCAATGAACCAACAAAAGCCCCGGGCTAGTCACCAGATCTGTGTACAGCAGGCATAGCCTGGCTGGCCCTAATCCTGGCAGGGTTATTAGCCACCTGTCCTGACAACTGCATGCAAAACACCGTGGGATAAGAATCCAGCTACACTGGAGGCCTATGCTTGCTTCCGGGAGCTCGGTGGCACTCTTCTGTAGCAGCTGTCTCTCAGCTTACACCATAACTTCTTATCCACAGCAATTAACAACGGGATGCTCATGAAAGTCAATCCATGCGTAAATGTATGCCATTGCCTTCTCTGTCTCCTAGATCAAGAAAACTCTAAAAGCCATGATTTTTTTTTTCCTCTCTCAGTTTAGACAGCCATATTAAGCATCAATCTTAAAGTCTAGGCTTATTTCTGTGCTCACTGACTATAATCCAAGTGCTAGGGATGCCGAAGACAAGATCACCTGGACTTGAGTCAGGTCCACAAGATGGGTTCAAGGTCAACCTGGACTATAAGATGAGAGAATATTAAAAAAAGTGGGGGCCGTCAGGCATGACACCTCACATCTTACAGCACTTGTAAGGTAGGGTGAAGCAGGAGAAATGCTGAGATTTCAAGACTACATAGTAAATACCAGATTAATCAGAGGTATTCAAGATTGATCTTTAAAAAAAAAGAAAAAAAAAAAAAAGCCAGGGTGATGGTGCAAACCTTTAATCCTGGCACTTAGAAGGCAGAAGCTGGAGGATCTCTGAGAAGTCAAGGCCAGCCTAGTCTACAAAGTCCAGGACATCCAGGGCTACACAGAGAAACCCTGTCTTGAAAACCAAAACCAAACAAACAAAACAAGAAAAAAGAAATATAGACTCATTGATTGGACCAGTTCAGTTCCTCTCTCCCCCATACCTTCACTTTGCTTAGCGGACAAGGACTCCACATATCCACTGGGATGGGAAATGAGTCACTCTTGCACAAGGGGCTCCTTCCCTCCTTCCAGCCCTGAGGACGCTCAGGGTCTGAGCTACTAACACCTCAGTCTTCCTGGCCAACATATGGCTGCAGGCGAGCTTCTATATATTTTGCCTTTCCTCTTCAACTCCATTTTGAAACTCCTAGAAGACAGCAACCCTCCCTTACCTTCTGTCTGGTTCTCACAGTGCTTTGCTTCAAAATGACTCTTGACTTATATTTGTGAACACGTGGATATAGAACAGCACAGAGCAGTCATATTTTATAACCGAAGCTATGCACAATGGGCAAGTTAATCAAAATCTGTTCATCTTAGCAGGATCTATCTCTCACCATATTTGATTGGTCCAACACCAAATTGCTACTGTTAAAAACCCAGGCTCTAAAAATATGAGTCACATTAAGTTTTAAAGAAAAAGATTGTTGTTCCATTTCACAGATAAAGAAACTAAGGCCCAGAAAACTCAAATAACTTCCCAAGGCAGCTCCTAATGGCAGTATCAAGATTTAAATGCAGATTTGTCTGAATTTACTTCCATACCCCTCTAGTTATTCTCATATATTATTACTTATTCAGTTGTTTCCAATTTTGCGATAGCCTTACTGTGAAGCTCATGCCTTCCAGAAATCCCCATCCTCTGACTTCAGCCTCCTAAGCTGGGTCTAGAGATCCGCGGCACCACACCTGGCATTAATGTGGACCCACATGTTACAATCTGAAGACAACTCCTTTTCCTACAAAAGTTTCCAGAAGCCCAAACAGATTTTTTTTTTTTTTTTTTTTTTTTGAGTCTCATTGTATAGCCCTGGCTATCCTTGAAGTCACTGTACAGTTCACAAAGACCTGCCTGCTTCCGCCACCACCTGAGAGCTGGGTTCAAAGGCATGCAACACCACAGGAGACTACAAAACAGGTATTTTAATGCAAGCCACTGAGCAGCTCACCAGTGCCAGAAGGAAGGACCGAAGAATACTTCACTCTGATGTTTTCTTCGATCTGTTTTTCCACTCCTCACCCAATTTCAGTTTAGACTTTGTTCACCTCAAGCCAGGTGTGGTGGCCCACGCCTTTAATCCCAGCACTTGGGAGGCAGAGGCAGGCGGATTTCTGAGTTCAAGGCCAGCCTGGTCTACAGAGTGAGTTTCAGGACAGCCAGGGCTACACAGAGAAACCCTGTCTCGAAAAACAAAAACAAACAAACAGACTTTGTTCACCTCTTCCATTGCTCTCATTCCACTGTCTATAAAGTTAGAATATATACAGCATCTGACCATGGTTTATCATTCCCCGACACCTATAAATAAATTTCTAGGGGTCTATTGTCTATCCTCTCCCTGATACAGTTCAACTTCAGCTAACCAATGTGTCCCTTTAAAGGGTTCAATGAGCCAGGGTGCCAATGATCCACTCTTTTAATCCCAGGCAAGCAGATCTCTGAGTTGGAGGCCAGCCTGGTCTATATAGTGAGTTACATGACAGAGAAACTCTGTCTCAACAGAACAAAACAGAACAAGGGAAGGAGAGTGAGTCGTTCCAATGAGGAAAGATCAGCCACACCAGAGGGTATACCTTTCCTTACTTTGTACACTCCCACTCTGCTTTTCCTATAGGGCCTATCCCTTTCTCCAGCATTTTAAATGGCTGTTCCTTTGCTTTAGGTTCCTTATACCAAGGGATATTTCCATGCCATACTCCTACACTCTCCCCTCCTTGTATTTGCCTAAAAGGTCACAGCCCAATTAAGGGTTTCAGCCAATACCCAGTTTGCAATCTATCTTCAGATTCCAGGACTTCCATTCTTCCTCAGCTTGACCCCCTTGTTTTTAGCCACATTGGTCTAACACGTTACACAAAGTGCCATATCCACTGTAGTATTTCCTCACTAGAATGGAAGCTCTAAGATTTGTCTGTTTTGTTCAGTGCTATTATACAAAGCACTATACTGTGTAGGGCAGTGTGCTCTCAGAAACACTTCCTGAATCACTCTTTCGAGACAGGGTTTCTCTGTGTAGCCCTGGCTGTTCTGGAACTCACTCTGTAGACCAGGCTGGCCTCAAACTCAGAAATCTACCTGCCTCGGCCTCCCAAGTGCTGGGATTAAAGGCATTCGCCTGGCCCTGAATCACTATTTTAAATGACTGGGGGGTGGGGTGGGGGTGGAGAAACCCTGACAATGCCTCAGGTCAATAGATTATGTTTATCCTAAGGATGCCAATCCTTGAGCCTGGATCCACCCAGGAGGAACTTATTTTAAAAATGCTTAAGAAATCAAGGAATGGGAGTTACTACTGAGAGAATAATTTCAGGTAAACTCTGGTTTCATTAATCTACTCTGCCTCCTGGAGACAGAACTGAGAAGCATACTGACATTATAAATCCATTACAATAATTCAGGGGATGATGAAAGCTTCAGCCAGTTGCCCCACAAGAGTGAAAGAGAGTGACCAGCTGGATACAGGGGGCAGTGGGGATGAGAACAAGTTTCAGGGTTAATGACTGTGGATGAAATGCCACAGTAACAGAAGCACCACACCCCCAAGGGCCTGTTTGCAAGTAGAGCAGTATAGGTCTCTTCTACTTAGATTAACATTTACCTTCTTAATGTGCCTACCAATAACCTAAGTGATTATTGATACAAAGTTTGCTCAGATACAAAGAAGTATATTAGAGGCAAAAGGGGACCCTCTAAGATCCCTGCTTCTGTTCCCATATATCAATCAGTGTGCTGAGCTGGACTTTGAGCTGGAAGATTCCCTTCTAAAGAAAAGGGCAGGAATGCTGCCTCATGGGTTAAAAGTTTCAAGTCAATTGTTGACCAGAAGATAAAGACCAACCAAGACTCCTGAAGACTTAGGGACTGGAATCCATTTCACTGCAACACTTCCAAACTAGGCAATTTTAGGCACCGATCCAAAAGATTCCCCAAGGAAATAATTCAACCAATTTAGTTAAAACCAAATAGTTCACCCCATTACTTACACAATTTGAATCTTGGTGCCATGTCTTACCTGGAAAGTTCTCTCGATTGAGTTTAGGCCGACGGATGATCACAAAGTCTTTGTCACTCCCTTTGCTCTTTACTCGTTTCCTTGGAGGGCTCTGGGGGTGGCCGAGGTTTGAGAGCAGTCCATGTGGGATGTTCTCACTGTCCACCTCTTCCTTCTCCAACGCAGAGACACCCATGCCTGATAGCAGTTCAGAAGTCTTGCTGGAATCCCATCCCCACGTGAAGCTTGTGGTGACGTTGCTACTCTGGTCCGGAATCTCCTGAAGGTGCTTCCTGCAGAAAAGCACACATTCCCTTTTCCCTATTCCTTTTGAAAGCACACTCTTAAATAATTCCAAGGTAGGAATGAAAGAAGAGTCAAGAATGCAGTGTAGAAAAGTCACAGCAAGTAACAGTACTGCATTTTTTTTTTAACCGTGCCTACAGGGAGAGAAATCCAAGAATTAAAAAGAAAATCGGAAACACATATACTTCGAAAGGCTTTGGGATTTATGGTCACGCAGAAGGCCTCAATAATTTCTTCCCGTGGAGGGAAAAAGAGGGATGGCACTCATACCGAGATTCAAAGTAGCGGAAGGAAAACCTAATTAGGAAGCCAAACTAAACCGCACATTGATATTCTTTCTAAAGCATTCATCCATCCATTTTCTTCCAAAAAGGTACTAAGCAACCATTCACATAACAAGATTATTTGAACAAGAAGCAACATTCGCGGCCTAAAAGAAATCAAACGGTTCATTCATGTTTTGCCCGGTTTTTGCAATCGGTTTACCTATGCATGGCGTCTACTGATTCAGGAGTTTTGAATGCTTGAATTAATTGAAGAGCTGCCGGCTTTCCAGACTCCCGTTCTAGCGTGCAGCTTAGAGTGATTCCCCGGGGCCCCAGCAGCCGGACCCGCGAATTAGCAACGTTCCATCACCGCCGCGCGCGCGGAGTTCTGCATCCCGCTCTCCTGCAGCCGCCTTCTGGCGCCCAGTTGCCTGCTGGGAATTGTAGTTCTGAGCCGAGCTTGTAGTCCGACCTGCTCCTTCCTTATTTCCTCCACTCTTATTTTGGACAAACCCTTCAGATACCCACAACTCCCCGCGGCGCAGGGCGGGATTGAAGAAGGAGGAGGGCAGGCAGGCGGAAGTAGGTGGAGCTCCGACTGACTGGGAAATGTCAGCAGATTGACTGGGAGTGGGTTTTCCTTTTCCCGGAGCCCACAGGCCTTCGGGTGACCACCGCCACGGTCGCCTGGGACGGAAGGATCCGTGACCCCGGCAGGCTGCGGCGGACACGAGGCTTCTGAGTCCCTTCCAGACGCTGTCTGGTGAGGTCCGACGGTGAGCGTGAGGGGGGCGGGGACGCGTGAGGTGCGTCGGGGTCTGGGGTCCCGGCCCAATCTGGCGGACATAGACACGGAGGGGGCTGCAGATTTTGAGTGACCGCCGCCGCCAGGCCCATCTCCCTGGTCTCGGTTGCCCGCCAGGTGAGAGGCTGCGGGTGGCACGCCTGCCATCCGGCCATTCGCCTTCCTCCACCTGGCAGTGGGCGGCCCTAAGGATTGGGTCTGTGAACGCGATCCCTACATCACTTACAAACTAGGCTCGGGGACGACGAACCCCCCCACGGGCTTGGACTGAGGATCCGATCAGGCTGCGTGCTAGTGGAAGCCTTTTTAAGCTAAAGCGCAGTTCCAAGAGAAGCGATGGTTTATTTTTAAGGCAGCAGGAGCCAGCAGTGGTTCCCGCGTGTATCCTCTTGGATCCTTGATGGGTCGGTCTCTCAAATGCAAAAGGAAAAAGTGAGGCACTGTTTGCAAGGAGAGACCACCCTGAAAGCTGGTTAGGTGCCTCTGACTCAACCTACAGCCTGTCTTTGAATCTCTGCCTAAGAAAATTTAGCCTCTGAAGAGGTCGGGGGCGATTAGATTAGAATGACCATGCAAAATTCATGTGTGCAAACTGTGCAAAAATAAAATGTGACTTCGGGGCAACAGGGTAGAGGATAGGAGGATGCATTTCAAGTCCAAGAAAAATGAAGAGGATTTATAGAGTTGAGAATAAAGCAGGCTACCTTCATCAAAAACATTAAATATTGGTTTAGTATGTTAGATTGCACACCCTTGTGTTTCTTTGTAGGGAGGACAAGATTCGTTTTATAATCGAATTAAATCCTTCTTGACAGGAGGAAATTCATGAACCCTTAGTTCCTGAAAGTGACATTGGTGGGGAAAAAAAAAAACCTGTTTGCAAATTGGTTTTAATTGAAATAAAGCAAAACTATGAGAATAAGTGTTCACAGTTTTGTTACAGGAAAGTATCTTAAGACCTTCTGAAATATTGTATAAAGTTATCTTTTGTTACTTTGAAAAACCCATTTGCCTTCTCTTGAACTTTGTCCTTTCTGTTTGGATGAACTCAAGAAGAAATTTGTACAAGAGAAAATTGTAGTAAACATAAAACAAAACCTTGTTCAGCCCTGAATTTAGCTAGGAATTACCAGAGAACATAGGATATTTCAATTAGTGGGCACAAGGTTCTCTCTAGGAAAGGAAAGCCTATCAACTTTGAAATTAGGAGCCTCTTGATTTGCCCCTATAATGAAACTGTTTTTGTTTTGCATTTTTTCTAATCACAGCTATTTCCATAATATACTGAAAAGGCTTAATTGGCATACATGATTCTTTTTGATAGAGGAACTGTGTCCATTGAAGATGTGAGGTTATTAGCTATATAGAAACTCCCCATAGAGACTTTAAGAGACTGATCTCTTAAATACTACTTTGTGATTGCGACTAATGTAAAATATCTTATTTCCGGATTAATCTTATTTAATCTTACTTAGCACATTGTATTTCATTTTAATAAGTCTTTTAAAACATAGTTTTAGCATTAGAATTAATCTGAGTCCAGGATATAGAAATCATTTTATATAACTGAAAATGTTATTAGGTTGAATAATATCTAATGTTCTTTGGAAACTTCAGATAAAACACAAAGTGACAGTATAAATGGAGAAAGGAGATATTTGAGAAAGGCAATAGCAGTATTGTTTACACAACTAATATCGTAGCTATAAGGCAATTAATGTTTTCAGGGCCTCGGAGCACCTAGAAAGGGCTGCTACCATAACTGACATATATGGTACATGTGTATATGCATATATGTGTACAACTATTGGTCCCATTTTTGAAAATCAATACAACCAGAGAAATACAATGAACCGTAAAGGCAACATTGTATCATTGAGAGATTTAGAGATTCATTTTACTCCTGTTATTTAGCTTAGAGGAATAAAATGGGAAGGAAAGTTACAGCAGACATGTTTCCAGTTGATGGTTGCCTGTCAGATGCCATAACTGTCTCCCTTTTTTCCTCAATTTGATTGTTATCTTCAGTTTTCTTTGATTTAATGATCTGTGATGGATTAGATCAATAACAAATATTCTTACTTGTTCTAGCTTACTTTGTATTTCTTCCGTGAAAATAAGAAAAAAAAAAGCCTACTTTACTGTAACCTAAATGAAATAATTACGCACAAAGTAAAAAGTTAAATTCTATATTAAACATGACTTTTAAGCATTGGTCTTGATTCATCTTGAAGAATAATAGAATATTTTTAAATTATTTTTTATGAAAATAAAGAACCATAGAAATTATTTAAAACAAATTCTATTTTAAAAGGATGTCTGGGTTGGAGACATGAAATTGAAATCTATTCTCTGTGGTCAGGGTGCCTTAGTTTGGATCTGTTTTGCCACATACTGGTGTGAGAACCTGGGTAAATGACATACCCACTCTGCCATTTTCTCCTTTATTAAGCAAAAATTCTAACAATCTTTTCTCATTAGATTGTAGGAACTAACTAAAACAAACAAACAATGTACAGTGTAATATCATAAACATACATTAAATCTTCAAGTTTCTTTGTAAAAACAATACTGTGTGAGAAAGGAATCTCTGGATACCAAAGTAATTCTTACAATTCCTACAATTGAAATCCTCAAGGGTTTGCTGAAAGTTTAGACTTCTCCTTACCCACTCTGACCTGCTTGCCAACTTCAGCCTTTCAAGCCTTGCCTTTTGTCACACTCAAGTCACCTGGCTTGTCAGTTCCAAACAAAAACGTTCTGACTTTTCATCATTTGTAAAGTGAAATAGTCTCTTGTCTTACTGTCTTAACTGAAATTCTAGCTGTGAAATCTTTAACCATGGGAATAATGGGTTTATTTAAGACATTTCTTACTAGAGTGGAGAATTGCTTTCTTTTACTTTTATTATTCACTTCTCGTTCTGTTCATCTTAATTCTTTGTAGGCTCTTGAGTTACTAGAGATTTAGTCCATTATCATAACTTTCATTATATCACATAGATGAGTTAAAATACTTATTTACATTAATACTGCAACTGGGGTGTGGCTCAGTAGTAGACAGTTTGTATTAAGGCATCCAAAGACCCTGAATAAAAAAACAAAATTAAAACCACCTCTGATGAATCCTTAGATCTTGATGGCCCAATTTCTTATTGGTTTCAGAATTTGGGAGCTTGACAAATTTTTGTCATTTTTTTTTGTTGTTGTTGTTTGTATTTTCATTAGTTGCTTCTGTGTCTTGCTCTTTTTCTCTCTGTTTTTGAACATTTGGAATTTCTCAAATTCCAAAATTATCTTAACTTTTAATTTTTTTCACAGTGATTAGCATGTAGAACTTTTAACAACCACAGCATACATAGAAGCGAGTACTCCTGAACCATTAACTTTAGCAAGGTGGTTATAAAGGCTTTTGAAAATAATAGCTAATAGTATCTTGATCATTAAAAAAAGATGGAGTTAGGTTTTAAATATTTAAGGCTTTTGGACTTCATGTTTTTAAAGGTCCAATCTGACTACTTGTACACTAAAGTTTGATCAGTTAAGTCAATTGACATTTGCTTTTGAGTAAAATCAACTTTACTACTATGGTATTAATGCCAACCCATGAAAACTAAGATGCTTCCAAATACTAATTATCATCTCCCTAAACCTATTAATGTTTGAAAAATATGTCAACCTTTGTTGTGATCAAAGCCACACTTTCCCTTTGGCTCTTGAAATCTTTTGCAGAGTTATACATATTTACAGCTCAGCAAATGTTCTACAGTAATAAACCCATTTTGATTATGTGCTTAAATGATTGACATCTTCTTACTGTCTGGCTTTAGGGTGCTAGATCACCTTCTTGACATGGTTCTGAATTGTGCTTGCTAACAAACAGATGAAGAACTGTTTAGCTGCCTTGCAAACTGAAGGAAATAATGCTAATTTTTTTGTAAGGGAGCAATAATTTCTGTGAGCCTAGCTCATTTCTTAGAAAGGGATAAGGATTTATTTGGGGGGTTGTGATATCACCACAGATATTGAAAAGTAAAATGCAGTTAATTTCATATATGTATACACACACTTTTTTGAGGAAAGCTGTTTACTGAGGGTAAAATCAATATCTTGAGACCATTGGAGCAAGCAGGTACTTTTAGAATACAAAGGTAAGCGGCTAGTACATTATCTTAGGGTTTCATTGCTGTGAAGAGACAACTATAACCAAGGCCCTCCTTTAAGAGAAAACATTTACCTGGGGCTGGCTTACAGTTTCAGAGGTTTAGTCCATTAGCATCATGACAGCAAGCATGGCAGCTTGCAGACAAGGTGTTGGAGAAGAAGCTGAAAGAGTTCCATATGTTGTTCATCCAAAGGCAGCCAGAAGAAGAATATGTTCTGTAGACAGCCTGGAGACTAGAATTCTACATTGGGATGAGCTTAAGCATAGGAAACCTGAAAGCCCACCCTTTCAGTGACATACCTCTTCCAACAAGGCCACACTTGCTAACAGTGCCACTCTCTATAGGTCAGCATTCAAACACATGACTCTATGGGGCTAAATCTATTCAAACCACCACACATATACTCAGGACCTGCTTCGTGTCCAGAACTCCTCCATAGTGTTTTATATATGATTTGCTTTTTATAGCCACAGGTGTAAGGTGCTCATCCTCATTTAATGGCTTACATTGCATAAAGTTATATATATAGTTGTTGGAGTTAAGGTCTTATGACCAGGTTTGCCAAGATATATAATATAATAAAACATGCATTTTAAAAGAGTTGTAATATTAGACTAATACCCACCACAAACTTTGTGTATTTAACCCTACATATTATAATGACTTTAAAATAACTCTTAATTATAAAATACTACATTACTAAGAATTAAAAACACATATATTCAAGAAAGCACAAAGAAAAAAGTAGAAACCATTTTTTCCATAACCATGATCACTATTTTTTATTCTATTAAATTTTTGCCCTTAACCATGCATGTTCATTGTGCTTCCTCAAACTCTTCTGTCCCTTCTGCTCTCTCTGAAGTGATTACTCTACAGCCTTCAAGTTTTTGGCTGTGGACATACTGTGATCCTCAGTTCTCATCAGTAGTGTTGCTGTTATCTTTGAGTCAGGCATAGATCCCTCCCTGATCCTGTAGGTTGTGACTAGTTAGTTAGTATGATTAATTAATTATAAAACCCTTTTTTTTTTTTTTTTTTTTTTGGTTTTTTTCAAGACAGGGTTTCTCTGTGTATCCTTGGCTGTCCTGGACTCACTCTGTAGACCAGGCTGGCCTTGAACTCAGAAATCTGCCTGCCTCTGCCTCTCAAGCGCTGGGATTAAAGGTGTGTGCCACCCCCCCACCCCCACCCCCCGGTAAAACCCTTTTTTTCTAAAAAGCTCAACTGGCAATGGTTCCTGGACTACTTATTGCAAACACTTAAGTTGTTCTGTGTTTTCACATGTAATATTATAGTAAAAATGAAGTGTAGATAAATCTTTAATTCCCATTTTGCTATTTCTCTTATGGATGTGTGTGTTTGCACAACTGTGCACATACATGCTTGTGTTTATGTGTTTATTTGTGTTTATGTGGGTGTGCAAGCCTGTGTGTCTGTTTCTCAAAGCTGTCTACCTGTTTTTGAGGAGGAGCCTCTTCCTGGAGCTTGTTGATTAGGCAGCAGTCAGCTGGATCCACCCGTCTCCCCCTCCTTAGCACTGGAATTGTAAGTGTGTACTCCCCACTGAGCTTTGTGTTTTGGCTTGTGTTGAGAATGAGTTATTAAAAAAGGAATTGGTACCACAAAGGTACATTTTTTTTTAAAGTGATTTTGATATGTAGTGCCAAGTTGCTGTTCCATTGTTAACATGACCAGATTTTTTAAGTTGACAGTTACTTTTACAAACTAATATATAAATAGCTAAATTGTGTAGAATATAAGATACCCTGCCTTTCAACAGATGTATTCAGTTGCAGCAATCAAAACAATTATAGGAATTCATAGGTAGTCATAGAAAGTACTATCATTCTATACTTAAAAAGTAATTCCTCATTTGAATCTAGCTTCAAGATTAAAGATACAAACTTTCAGGTTAGAGGAGCCCAGTGAATCTCCAGTTTC
Organism: Montemys delectorum; assembly: GCA_019843815.1. Lineage (NCBI taxonomy): Eukaryota > Metazoa > Chordata > Mammalia > Rodentia > Muridae > Montemys > Montemys delectorum. The sequence goes on along the minus strand of JADRCD010199098.1, from coordinate 34,694 downwards.
ATTGAATTTCATCTGTGCCATAATGACACAAAAAGAAACTTGAATGATGTGGTAAACAAAATACTGGACATATAAAGATAGCCATCCCTTCATAGCTTTATCTGGAAATAAAATGAGAGTATCCAGTGCCTGTACTCCATGTGTCACTTTATCCTTGATGAGTAGAACTAAATTTTGTACAATCAAGAATTTGTCACCATAAATTCTTCTGTTCTTCATCAGAGAGAATGTCCACCTGCTGATACCTTGACAGCCTAAGCAGAGAACTGTTGAGCTATTTGTGTTGGCCTATTTGATCCCAGAAACTATGACAATATACAATTTTTCTTCATTACTACAGTGATAGAATAAGATCCTGGCTGTGAGGAGAGGGTGCACCAAACATTTCTTGTGCTGAGATGAAAGACCCATAATTGTGTTTTAGTCTATAACATTTTAACATACTGAGAATGAGAAATTCAGATCCATAGTAGAAATATTAATATGGCAGGTTAGTAACTGATTTTGTCATTTGCTTCTGCCTATCATAATGCTACTTACTTGGCATCTTTAAGTATTTTACTATTGTCTTATCCTTTTCTGCAGATCATATAAATGTATATGTAATTTTTCAGGTTATCTGGGCATATTCCTTTGTTATTAATAATCTTAAATATTATTTCTTTTACTTTGATAATATTTGGCCATTGAGTACTTTTAAATATTTAGGACTTGGAGGGTAATGTCTTTTTTGTTTCTTTGTTTGTGACTCCCTGTCTCGCAGCTCATTCTGTGGACCAGGCTGGCCTGGAACTCACGGATGTTGTCTTGCCTTTGCCTCCTGAGTGCTGGAACTAAAGGCGTGCGCCATCATCATCCCTACCGCTGGCTGGAGGGCGATTCCTTATACTCTCTCTTGGTTTTGTACTATTATAATACTCCTGGCACTGGAAAATTGCAGGTGAGTAGATAGGTAGAGAGAAGCACAGAGAAAGTTTCTCGTGAGAATCATGTTATGCTGAGACTCGTACTGAGCAACACTTTTAGCTTTTACTTAAAAAGTGGTTTTGTTTTTTGTTTTTTTTTTTTTGTTTGTTTGTTTTTTGAGACAGGGTTTCTCTGTGTAGCCCTGGCTGTCCTGGAACTCACACTGTAGACCAGGCTGGCCTCGAACTCAGAAATCCACCTGCCTCTGCCTCCCAAGTGCTGGAACTAAAGGCGTGCGCCACCATTGCCTGGCTTAAAAAGTGTTTTTATACAATAAATTTTGGTCATGTTTTTCTACCCAGCTTTATGTTTTCTCTCTCTCTATCTCAAAACAAAACCAAATAAATAAACAAAAACCAAAAAAGCAAATTAATGGAATTAATATTAAAACAAACAAAAGACCAATAAGCCCCTCCCAATAAAAAAGCCCCAAAAAAGGATACACATGCACAAACACATCAAACAAGAAAACAAACAAACCATTGAGTTTCATTTATGTTGGATAACTACTCTTAGACGTGGGGCCTACCCTGGAGTGTGGTTGATCTCCTAGCAACATTCCATTAGAGAAAACTGATTTATTTTTCCTGAGTGAGTTTTTTAAAAGCTGGATCATAAAGGTGATCCTAGGTTTCATCTGCACATTCCACTGTCACCTAGTCACTGAATGTATGCTTGCCTTAAAAATGGCTGAGGTACATGGGGTTTTTTTTCCTTGAATATGGTAATTAAATTTTTGAATAGTAGTTGCTAAGGTACAAAGCAGAGAAATTAATTTATAAGTTTTTTTGTAACAAGTTTCAAATTTCTTTTGAATTCAGCAATAATAGTGTTAAGTACTGAAGAAGACAGTAAAATTTGTGTAATCAGTCATTATTTCAACAGCTATTTCAAATATGCCAGATACTATTTTAGAGATCTCTGCTTTCAGGGAGTCTAGCACAGAGGGCAGTACAGAGATCCAGGTAATGAGTAAAAAGAGGAGCTGGAAGATGGCTCAGTGGGAAAGTGCTGATACACAAGCGTGAGGACCTGAGCTCAGATTCTCAGAACCCACAGAGAGCTGGGTGAAGTGGCACATGCCTGTTACCTTATTGATGGGCAACAGGAGCAGAGACGGGGGAGTCTCTGAAGCTGTTACCCAGCTCACTTAGCCAAACTACAGGGTGAAAAAAAAATTGCATGTTGTCTTCAGTTAGCTTCTCTCTCTCTTTTTCTTTTAGAAGAACTTCTATCTTAGTTAGGGGTTTACTGCTGTGAACAGACACCATGATCAGGGCAACTCTTATAAGGACAACATTTAATTGGGGCTGGTGTACAGATTCAGAGATTCAGTCCATTGTAATCAAGGTGGGAAGCATTACAGCATCCAGGCAGGCATGGTGCAGGAGGAGCTGAGAGGTCTACTTCTTCATCTGCAGGCTGCTAGTGGAAAACTGACTTCTAGGCAGCTAGAGTGAGGGTCTTAAGCCCATGCTCACAGTGACACACCTACTCCAACAAAGCCATACCTCCTAATAGTGCCACTCCCTGGGCTAAGCATAGACAAACTATCACATTCCACTCCCTGGCCCCCATCGGCTTGTTCATGCACATGAGTATATGGGGGCCATATCTAGCCATAGCATAAAAAAGTACATTTAGTCCAACTTCCAAAGCCCCCATTTTCTATAGCAATCTCAACAATATTAAGTCCAAAGTTCAAAGTCTGTTCTGAGATCCATCCAATCAATTACTTAACTGTAATCCCCAAAGCAAGAGAGGAAACCAACTGGGCAAACTCCAAACTCTATGTCTGATGTCATATCCATGTCTGATGTCAAAGCAGTCTTCAAATTTCCCAATTCCTTTTTCATCTTTGTTGACTGCAGCAAACTTATTTTCCGGAGTTTTAGCAGTATTCCTCCAGAGATATCCTATGGCTCTGGCATCTCAAAAATTTTGGTGTCTCCAAAGCAACCTCAGTGTTACTTCTTATTTCAATGTCTGGAATCCACACATGATCTTCTGGGCTCCTCCAAAGGGCTGGCATCATTTCTCCAGCTCTGCCTTCTGTAGCACTCTAAGTTCAGGTTGATCCACTCCACTGCTGCTGCTTATTAGTGATCATTCCATGGTACTGGCATCTCCAATACACTGGGGTCTTCTGCTGCAACTAGACTTTGCCAGTAGCCTTTCATAGGCTCTCTTCATAGTGCCAAGTCTCAAATCCTTTGCGTGACTCCTTTAGTCCTGGCCCGTCAACTGCAATTGAGGCTACACCTTCACCAATGGTCTTCCATGGCCTCTCACAGTGCCAGGCCTCAGTTTCTCTTCATGACTCCTTCACGCCTTCAAAACCAGTACCACCTGGGTGACTCTTACACATTACCAAGTACAGCTGCAGCATGAGGTACAATCTTGGCTATCTCTGGAACACTGCTTCTTTGTGTTCTCAGAAAATACTTCCTAGATGATTTCACCTCAGTGATGTTGGTTTTTCTTAATCACTGCTAATTTCTTAGCTCCAGCTAACCAGCATCAATTGTCCCAGTAATCTCTTCTATTCTGGACTGGAAAGCCATAGCCACATGGCCAAAGCTGCTGAATTCTGCTGCTTGCTGGGGCTGGAACATGGCCCTCTTGTTCTATTACATTATCATCAGCTTTCTGTTTCCCAACACTTTCATTGCCTAAGTTTGGCTATCCTGGAACTTGCTCTGTAGACCGACTTTGAATTCAGAGATCTGCAGACCTGTCTCCTAAACACTGGAATTAAAGGTGTGGTCCACCAAGCCTGGATTTAAATTCTTCTTCACTTAGAGCCTACTCTATTCCAGGCTAGCCTTGAACTCAGAAATCTGTTTGGCTTTATCTCTTGGGATTAAAGATATGTACCACCATACCTGGATCTAAATTTAGCTTGGTAGGATCTAGCCCCAAAGTCCCACTCCCTTAATCTGCTATCTCCTAGAACACAGGATTCAGTTCCATTTCACCTCCTGGTGCTCCTTTATATATGAACCATATATTTGTATTTTTTCTTTCTCAACTTGCTCCTTTTCATCAAAATGATCTTCATAAGAGTGAACTTTAGTAACCACACAACAGAATTTACACCAGGCAGTTTTGAGACTTCCTTTTGCAAAGCAATTAATCTAAAACTCTTCGCCTTAACCTTAGACAGACTCTTCTTCAGACTAGGGCAAAAAGTAGCCCACTCCCCTAGCTGGGATCAGAAGTCCAGCCCTATTCTCTCTGCTCAGACACTGGCTGATTGACTTTTATTGACAAATCAGAGATTAAATGAGAAGCAATGTTTACATAACATTGAGGCAGGAGATACTAGGCTAACCATTATAATGCCATGTTCAGAACCAGATGTGGGGGCAGAGAAATCTGCATTTGAGTAATACAAGGTTAATCTTTACGCTATGCAGGATAACATGCCTATAAAATGTTCATATCTTAGTATTAAGAATTTATTAATTTTTAATATATTAAAAACAAGTATGGCTTTTATTTTACAATATTTTCCCTAAAGGAATTTTATTTATATAGAGAGACAGAGTCTTGCTGTGTAGTCCAGGCTGGCCTCTTACTCATCCTCCTCCTTCCTCAGCATCCAGAGTGCTTGGCTAAAGGTGTGGTAGCACACTCAGCCTACTTCTCAACTTTCAAAGATGTGCTTTAAGAAGTAAGTTATAAAAAGACTTGTTCAAACACTAGTGTAAAGTTATATGACCATTTTCCAAAGAGTTTGTTAATATATTAATTAGCTAAGTATAAAATTTCCAAATTGTTGTTTTCTGTGTTAATGTTATATGTTTCTTTCTTTTCTTTTTTTAAGCAAACAGATATGGTCCAGAACTATCCATGAATCAGTTTGGTTGAAGATTGTGAACATTCAATAATGAGTGGTGCAGCTTTAGGACTTGAGATTGTTTTTGTCTTTTTTCTGGCATTGTTCCTCTTGCATCGATATGGAGACTTTAAGAAACAGCATAGACTTGTAATCATCGGAACACTGCTTGCTTGGTATCTCTGCTTTCTTATTGTCTTCATACTGCCACTGGATGTTAGTACGGTAAGAGGCGAACTTGAGATACAGTTTAAAAGACAATTGTAATCATACAATCTGGAATATGTTTTGAATATTGCTTCCTTAAAGTGACTCAATTATGTGAGGTTATCCTTACATTTTGAATTTAAATTGAAGAATTAAGACTTTAGCTGTTAAACAGTATAGACAGGAAAATAGGTAGATTATGAAATATCCTTTAAGGACTTGGTGAATTCTCGGTTCTCATTATAAAACCCTGTATTCATTGCTTTAGACAATATATAACCGATGCAGGCATGCTGCTGCAAATTCCAGCCCTCCTGAAAATAACAATGTTACAGGAGTGTATGCATCCATCCCTCCAGCTCCAAGGTATTTCTTTGTTTCTACTTTCCTGTTCAATATAAATATCACAGTATTGTAGTTGATGGTTTTACCACTTGTATTTTATATTCATAAAGTTTCTCTTATTCCTATTATTCCTCCTTTCTAGTATATTTATTGTATTACATTGTTAATTAAACATTTTAAATATACATTAGTATACAATATAGTACAGAATGAGAAATTTAAAGAAGACAGATGTTTTAGTCTGTTTCTATATCTTACTAAAATCTAAAACTTCTTATTCCTCTCAGTCCATCTTTTTGTAAAAAAATCATGGATATTCTCAACTTTCAGCACCATGAATAAATCTATAAGGAGGAACATTTCCGTTTCATCTAAATTACAAGAGCGAACGGAAGTAGAGTTTGGCGTGGTGGTACACACTTGTATTCTTAGCACATCAAAAGTTCAAGATCAGTTTCACCTACATAGGAAGTTCACAACTAGCCTGGGAGAAACTTTGTTTTTAAAACAACCAAATGAAAAAAAACTAAAGCAAGATTATTGTGAATATAGGATATTTCTCTTGTATTACACATTTAAAAAACATCATAGGGACTTGAGAGATGACTTAGCAGTTAGGAGCACTTGTTGTTCTTGTAGAGGATCCAATTCCCAGCACCCATGTTAGGCAGTTCACAACTGATACAACCTCTAGCCTCTGCAGGCACCTGAACTTATGTGCATGCGTGCACATACATGCGCATGCGTGTGTACACACACACACACACACACACACACACAGACATACTCAAAGTTAAGCAATGTTTAAAAGAAACATAATTTCACATGAGGAATAAACAATTCAAAAGGTTACATTTAATTTCCATATAAGAAACTTGTGTTGACAAAAAGCTTTTGTTAGTACTTTGAGTAGTAGTTATGTGCTTCTTTATATAGTTTTTAAAAGAAAATCTAGAGCCTAGATAGCTCAGTAAATATAATATTTGGCTAACAATCCTAAGAGTCTACATAAAAATACTGAACATGGTGACATGCAGTAGTAAACTCAATGCTGGCACACTGAGCTTCAGCCAATCAGAAAACTGTCTCAAGGAGTGGAATAGTGTTTTTGAGAATATAACCCAAAGCTAGCCTCAGACCTTCCTGCACACATGCACTTTCACACACATCAACATGCACATACACATGCAAAAAATATCTAAGTTGAGTAAAGGAAAATAGCTTATCTTTGAGTCTCTAAAATGCTCATTACTATTCAAAACTATAGATAGACCAGTAACAGTTTGAGTATTTAGAAGTTCTTAAATTAAAAGGATAGTCTCATAGTCTAGAAAACTTTAAAATAGAAGTTTCTGTCAGAGACTCTTCATTAGAAAATCTGAACAGAGTGGTGGTGGCGCACGCCTTTAATCCCAGCACTGGGAGGCAGAGGCAGGCAGATTTCTGAGTTCAAGACCAGCCTGGTCTACAGAGTGAGTTCCAAGACAGCCAGGGCTATACAGAGAAACTCTGTCTTGAAAAACCAAAAAAAAGAAAAAAAGAAAAAAGAAAAAGCAAGAAAGAAAAAAGAAAAAAGAAAATCTGAACAGAATTGTGTATAGATGCTAACTCTGTTGAAGCAGTAAGTGTTGGACTAGTATCAGGAATGATAATTTTTTCTTTTATTGAATTCCTGTTCAATTCTTATTCCAACTTTTACTCCTATATAACAATAAAAGACAAAGTATAGTTAGCCCTAAAAATGGGATGAGTAGTATTTTAAGTGTAATCATTCAGTATTTGATTTCCATAAATCCATTTATTAAGAGATTTTCACACTGTCAGTCAGTTAATTAAATATTGTGGCTTCCTTTCATTAAATACCTAAGAACACATTGGGAATTGGACATGTAAATGATATTCCTTTTTAGAATAAATGGTTTTGTTCCTTTCATATCTGGTGTTCTGTTTGGCAGCTTTGATTTTTAAATTTTCTGTGAGATATGATTTGATCAGTAATTATTAATTTGATGCATATGAACTTGGCTACTTACAAATTTATATATACTTTCATTTAAGAAGTTATTATTTAGATTAATTGACTTTAAATTGTTATTGAGCAGACCGCATCCATGTTTCAAGCCATGGAGTTACATTCCAGATGGGATCATGCCAATTTTCTGGAGGGTAGTTTATTGGACATCACAGTTTTTAACATGGTAAGTGGCAGTGAAGACTGCATTATTGGCTAAAGTGATTAATTTAATGAACCTTAATTCTTTGAGATGTGTCCTATTTTTACAAGAGGAAAGGAAAGGGTGAGGAAGCACACAAAATTAGAAAACAGAAATGAAAATTTTTCTTGTGACAGTTTCCTTGTTATCTTTCTTGTTTGAACTTCAATCCAGTCCTCATTTAGTTTTGTTATTCATGAACGTTCTATTATGAAGGTCACCACTCTCCCTTGGTTTCCTTTCTTTAATTTTTGTAAAATATGTGTTATATTGAAATAGAATCACATAACCCCCTCTTGCTTTCTTCCCTCCAGCCTATCCCAAATGCCTTTCCTCACACCCATCCCATACACCCTACTTTCAAATTGATAGCCTCTACTTACTTGATTATCACTGTTACATACAGCAAATCAGTTTTTGCTGTTTGCGTGTATGGATTCAGGGCTGACCACTCTGCATAGAACAACCAGTAAGGGTGCTCATCTCCCACCCTTAGTTAGGGAAGGCTAACTCTCCCTCTCCCAGCAGTCATTGGTGACCTGTGGTTCTTAGTCTAGGGCAGCGGTTTTCAACTTATGGGTTGGGATGAACAACCTTTTCACAGGGGTCACATATCAGATATCCTGCATATCAGGTATTTACATTATAATTCATTACAGTAGAAAATTGCAGTTATAAGGTAGCAGTGAAGATAATTTTATGGTTGGGGGACATCAAAACATGAGGAACTGCATTAAAGGGTCATAGTATTAGGAAGGTTGAGAACTGCTCTAGAGGTAGGACCTCACAAAAATTTCCCCTTTCTATGTTAATGTGTCTGTTAATATTGTTCCAGTTTTATTTATGCAGCTATTTGTAGGAGAGACCATTTCCTCACAGTCTTCCTGATATTCTGCCTCTTACAATCTCTCCTCTTCCACAGTGGCCCCTGAGACACAAATGCAAGAGCTATGATGCACTGTGTTGGGGCTATGCTCCCAACAGTCTCTGGATCTGCATTGTGCCCTCTTGTGTTTTCTGGGATGGTCTCCATTTGCTGTAATGAGAGGCTTTTTCATGAGGCATGGTAGTAGCCACATTGACCTGTGGGTGTAAGGATAAGATTTGGAATATAGTAAGGAGCTATGCTGGTTTAGCAACACAGCAGAAGTAGATTCTTCTCTAATGTGTATGTCCTCACCAGTCCTAGGGAGCTGGATAGGTTTTCAGTACCAGGCAGAATTTCCTTCCTCGTGAGTGGGCCTTAAGTCCAATTAGACAATTGATAGTTACCATCAGCAAATGTGAGTGCCATTTACTACACCATTACAGATATCTTGCCATGTGGGCTATTGTTGTGGTTCATAGGTGTTTGTTGCAGCTAAATAGGACTATTTAATTGCTTCCCTCTCTTGTCAGCTTGTGTAGAATTTTCTTCAGGATGCTAGACTGTAGGAAAGAAGTTTTCAGGCTGTATCCAGCTCAAATAATCAAGTCTTGTATCCTACATGTGTAGTGTCTGTAGTAATAGAGGTCCACCCTTTAGCCCTGTCTGCTTATTCATACATTCTCATTTTCTGTATGGATGTTTCCTTGATTTCTGTGACCCAGTTCCTAATGTTGTTCTTTCCTTGATCCTTGTGTTCTGTCATCTTGCCTGCCTGTCCTCGTGTACCATCAGTTAAAATTGTGGTTTAATAACCAGGATTGTACTCCAAGTCTATTTCTCTACCCATCAGCTTTGTCTTCTTTCTGTGCTCTAGACTGCCAGTTACCCTCTGTCTTCTGATCCTTCCTTAGATACTCTGCAGGACACTAAGCTCTCAAACTGAATATAGCAAACACTGCAAGAGGAAGATTACAAAACAAAATAGAATAATATCTTTGTAAGTTTATTTTTAATAACTTCACCCATGCCCTCAACTGCCAGATTTTCATTTGCTTATTTGTTTCTTTTCTCTTCACTTTCTAAACTTAAGTCTTTTGTGACCCTTTCTAATCCTTCTAAAGTGTCACCTTTACTCTTGGCATATGACATTACTGTTTGCTGCATAGAAGTTGTCACATGGCAGTTCTTTCAGTATCTGTCTTATCAACACAAATATCTAGTTACCAGTCCTTTTCTCCTTGCCCTCCAGGGATGGAAGATTCATTCTTATTATGCTACCCCCACTTCTTAAAATAGGAACCTATTTCCTAAGCTTTTGTTACTAGCTTATAGCTTTTAGTTTTGGCAACATAATTTCCTCATCATATAAAACAGTAACCCCGTGCACATAAAGAAATCTCTCACATACAAACAAATATATTATTTAAAATATCTCTCTCAACTCAAATTCCTTTCCAGTCTCAACCTCACTAATATTATTATGACCATTGTTTTCTTTCTTAAAAAGACTGAAATCTTTTAAATCTTAAAAAGACTGAAGTATGGCGGCGCACGCCTTTAGTCCCAGCACTTGGGAGCAAAGGCTGGTGGATTTCTGAGTTTGAGGCCAGCCTTGTCTACAGAGTGAGTTACAGGACAGCTAGGACTACACAGAGAAACCCTGCCTCAAAAAAAATCAAAAAACAAAACAAGAACAACAAAAAAACCCAAATTAATCCCAGCACTCTGGAAGCAGAGGCAGGTGGATCTTGTGAGTTTGAGGCCAGTCTGGTCTACAGAGTGAGTTCCAAGACAGCCAGAGCTATACAGACAAACTAAACCTTGTCTGGAATAACAATAATAATAACAACAAAAAAGGCTGAAGTATGAAATCTTACAAAAAATTGCACTCAGTTTGTCTTCAAAGTCGATGAATAAGTATACCAGTACTCAATGATTCAGGCCATTTACAATGCTCCTGAAGTTTTCATAATATTCTTCTCTAGACATTCCTTACCCTTAAGAGTAACCATAATTTTTACTTCCATCACTGTAGATTGATTTGTTGTGCTTAGAAATTTATAACCATAGACTTATACAGTGTGATTTCTCTCTTTCTCTCTCTCTCTCTTCATTCCTATACTTGGGAGATTCATCTATACAATTGTGTACATATCATCGTTTGGTTGCTCATTTCTGAGAGACATCTACTTTATGTATATGCCATAGTTTATACTACACCTCTTAAATGAACTTCCTCCATTTGAGATCTCCATTTGCTCCATTAATTTCTCCTTCCTCAGTCGATAGGACCCTTCAATATACTCCTGAGACTACTCACACATACAGATCCTTCATATGCTTGACCTCTTGTCAGCACTTATTTTATGGTTTTCTCTCCTCCATTTTCAAATACTTTCTTCTGGTTCTGCTCCATATACTCCTTGCTTTTCTTCCATGCCTCTTTACTGCTCTATCGTAGTCTTCTTCACTGGTTCTGCCTCCCCTTTCCCTACATCTCCCTAAAAGTTGGTGTTTCCCAGAGGTCAGTCTAAGTTTCTTCCTTTGTATTTGATGTACTTATTTTGCCACATATGATCTAGTGATGTTATTTTATTGCTATTGACATCCTGATAGCTCCAGAATCTGTTTCTCTAGTCCATTCTGAACTCTGAAGCTTATATGGCAACTAGTCTGTCCTCTTGTTGCTATTTTGTATTGTCTCTTATGTACTTTAAATCATTAGCTTGAGAGTCAGTCTTCTTTTGTTGTCTTAGTCAGGACTTTGTTGCTGTGAGGATACACCATGATCATTGCAACTCTTATGGGCGAAAGCATTTAATTAGGGTTGGCTTCTAGTTTCAGAGGTTTAGTCCATTTTCACCACAGTAGGGAGTGTGGCAGCAGGGAGGCAGACATGGTGCTGGAGAAGTAGTTAAGAGTTCTACACTTTGATCTATGGCAGGAAGGGACTATGCCTGTAAGCCTGGCTGGGTCTTTTGAAACCTCAAATCCCTTCCCTATGACATATTTCCTCCAACAAGACCACACCTACTCTAAGAAGGCCACACCTCTTTTTATCCTTTTAAGTAGTGTCACTCCCTTATGACAAAGTATTCAAATATATGAGCCTATTGGGTACATTCGTATTCAAACCACCACACTTGTCCTGCTGTCACCTGGACAACACACTACCTTTAACCTTCCCAACTACTTGCACTTTTGTTTGCTTTCAATCAGTTTTCTATGGGAAGCCTTAGGAAACTAGACATTGGAAAGTGTTTTCATCAGTGAAGGACAATGTTTCCCGGCCACACATGTTGCCCTGAGCTGGCATTTGAAGCTGAGGCAGGAAGAGTGAATGTGCTCTTGAGATCCTGGGCTTTTGAAAAACGAAATTGATGTTTCCTTATTCTTTGTATATAGTCCAAAGTCACTCTAATGGAATAATGTTCTTATTTATGTCTCTGTTTTTGAATCTGGGTCTATGTAGCCAAGGCTTGCCCTCAGAGTCAGCGGTCTTCCTGCCTCAGTCATCGAAGTGCTAAGATTACAGTCGTACCACAACCCTGCCCTCTCATGCGGTTCCAAGGCCTATTTTTAGAACTTTTAGAGGATATGAAGTCACTCATGCTGTTTGACTCTGCATGTCTTCACAGCCTCCTTTGCTGTCTCCTTTAGGACCTCTATTTTTCCCAAAATTTAATATTAAGAAATATTCATTTATCATAGTTCATTCAGTATTAACATATACTTACTCATAAAACATTTGTTGGGGAGAATTTACATTGAGATTTGTATATTTTGGGTATTTTAGATTCAACAGCTACACAATTGAGTTTTTGATCATATATTTTTTTCATCCAACCAGGATTCTGTTACCTTTTATGCAATCATATGCAAGATCTGGAGGTTTTTCCATCACCGGGAAGATAAAAACCGCCCTGATTGAGAATGCAATCTATTATGGCACTTACTTACTGATATTTGGAGCATTTCTAATTTATGTAGCTGTAAACCCACGTTTGCATTTAGAATGGTAAGAAAAACAGTCTTTATAACGCTGTTGTGTCTGTTTGTACTGTTTCAATTGATTGTTACCGCACACATGCAAGTAAGCAAACACATATATAACTTTTTTTTTTTTTTTTTTGAGACGGAGTTTCTCTGTGTAGTCCTGGCTGTCCTGGAACTCACTCTGTAGACCAGGCTGGCCTTGAACTCAGAAATCCGCCTGCTTCTGCCTCCCAAGTGCTGGGATTAAAGGTGTGCGCCACCACTGCCTGGCTATAGGATTATATGTCTTACCGATACCCTCAAAGAGTATCTGAATAA
>JADRCD010199098.1:0-21930 GCA_019843815.1 Montemys delectorum | reverse complement strand
ATAAATGATTGAAAATTAATTTTCCCCGACTAGAACTTACAATTTTTTTCTTTTTTCTTTATTTTAGTTTGAGAGAATAGTTTTCCTAATGTTACTTTAACCTCAGGTATTTCAATAAATTAAAATTCATTTTGTGTATATAATTTCTAATATATGTATATTAATCCCAAATTTATGTATAGAAATAGTAGAGCTAGGTCTCATTGTGTAGGTAAGCCATAACAAGTTAATTTAACTGTTTACAGGAGTCTCTTAGTTAATCTTGACTAAGGCAGCACCTAGAGAAAAATGTTTTCTGTGAAGGAAATTGTTTTCTATGAATTATCCTATATTCTAATTTTAACTATAATAGAGACAATGTTTCCCATATTGAAGTCTGTTTTTACAGTCACTCTCTGTCTTTCCATTCAAACATATAGATTATCTGCTGTGATTGGAAAGAGATGAAATTTCTTCATATAAAATCCTACTTTTCCTCTATGACAGTTTTCTAAAATTTTATTTACTAATTAGTCTTATATTTTTATATAAAACCATATTTATATCAGCTATCTGTTTATATTTTCTATTTTTTAGGAACCAACTTCAGACTATTGGGATAGCTGCTGCCAACACATGGGGTCTCTTTCTCCTTGTGTTATTACTGGGGTATGGCTTGGTGGAAATTCCTCGGTCATACTGGAATGGAGCCAAAAGGGGTTATCTTCTTATGAAGACGTACTTTAAGGCAGCCAAGCTGATGACAGAGAAAGCGGACGCAGAAGAGAATTTGGAGGATGTGATGGAGGTAGGCAAGTTTAATCCTACAAAAGCAGTTCTGATTTATAACTCTGTCCGTGTTGACTGTCCTCTGGACTGCAAATGTGCCATGTTCTGTCAGTAAGGTTTACTCCATTTTAATTTTTGTGTCTATTTTATGATAGTAAATGCTAAAATAGGCTATCAATGGAAAGTTGTTCAACATTTCTATGTTGTGCTGGTCCCTTGTGAGTTTTTTTAACATGTTGGAGATCTCAAAAAATGTAGACTTGCACAGTTCAAACATATTTCTTAAGACTCTAGTTTATTTAATTCTTCCACCTTTACAAAAGATATTTATTTATTTATTTATTTATTTTAAGACAAGGTTTCTCTGTGTAGCCTTGGCTGTCCTGGAACTCACTCTGTAGACCAGGCTGGTCTCGAACACAGAAAAATCCACCTGCCTCTGCCTCCCAAGTGCTGGGGTTAAAGGTGTTCACCACCACTGCCCAGCACAAAAGAGATTTTTTTAATTCCCATTTTATAATGAAGAAAATGCGGTATTGGGAGTTTAAATAACTTGCTATGTACACAAAGCTAATGAGGAGAGCCAGGGAATTTAGTTTTAGTTCACACTTTAACAGCAGTCATGACCTTTTTTAAAATATGAAGTTCCAGATGGTAAATGTTTGAGGCTTTGTTGCCATGTGGACTCTGTTGTGCATGCTTGGCGATTGTGTTCTGAAGGCAACTCTAGACTCTAATAAGTGAATGAGAGCAAGCTTGTATTTCAGTCTGAGAACAGGTGGTAGAATACTGGATTTGTTTTAATTTGATGACCCCCTAATTCTTAACTATTATCCTTTTGTCTTTTCTTTCTCTAACCTTTTGTTCCCAGCTTACTTCATTTTCAGATCTTGAGAAACAACGTTCCTCAGGAAGCCTTTCCATTAGCAAGAAGGGGCTGCTATAATACAGGTTCACAAACTGGGTGGTTAAGCAGCTGCATTGCCTTGTAGGTCTAGAGGCTAAAAGTCTTAAAACAAAGCATCAAAGTTTGTATCTTCTGAGAATCATAATGAAAATTTTTATATTTATTTGGTAGATATATCATTTGAAACTTCTGAAAAAAATAAGTTTTGAAGCTTTATACTTGATAAAACATTTGCATTTGATGAAAGAAAGTAGTTTTTATTTGTTAGTGTTCTGCCCAAAAGTTGACATTAAATTAAGTTGTTGCAGATTTGAAGAATTCGGATTTTGCCAGTTGATTTACTGTTTCTTTAACAAATGCATGTCAAATGCATTGTTTTGGGGTCTTTTGTTTGCTTTCTTACAGTACTAGGGATTGAAGTGAGTATATCACATACACCTGTTGGTTACATACCATGTACTATATCCCCAGCCTCTTCATTACTTTTGTCTGTCTGTCTGTCTGTCTGTCTGTCTGTCTGTCTGTCTGTCTATCTTTCTATCTGAGATAGTGAGCGGTCTCTTGAAGGTGCCTAGACCATGAACTCATTCTGTATTTGTGACCCAGCTGCCTCAGCCACCGGAGTAGCTGTGGGATTACATGTTTACCACAGCAGGCCAGCTCAGATGAACAAAGAATGTGAATGAAATAGAGACATTCTATTTAGGAGTCTTTGAGATGAACTGATCATTTAAGTGAAACAAAACAAAATGAGTAAGATTCAGTCAACTAAAGGGAAAACAAGAATATTCCAAAGAGGGACAAGACATGAAAATTAAAACCTGGCATTTGTGCCTTGTGTGTTATTTCAGTATACTAGTCATATGTTTTAAGTGGTAGAATTTGGCCGGACGGTGGTGGTGCAGGCCTTTAATCCCAGTACTTGGGAGGTAGAGGCAAGCGGATTTGTGAGCTCGAGGCCAGCCTGGTCTACAGAGTGAGTTCCAGGACAGCCAGGGCTACACAGAGAAACCCTGTCTTGAAAAACAAAAACAAAAACAAGAAAGTGGTAGGATTTAAACATATTTTTATGAGAAAAAGTCACATATGAAAAAGAAGGCGTCCTTTCCCTCGCCTCCCTTTTGTTCCCTTTTCCTCACCTCCTTATTCCTTCCTATTCTTTCCCCTTTTCCTCCTTCCATCTCTGCCTCCTGCCCTCCCTTTTTTTCTCTTCCTCCCCTTCCTCTCTCTGTTTCTCTCTGTTTTCATTTGAGACAGGCTCTTGCTATTTCCCTATGTCAGTGTAAGATAACAGGCTCCTACCACCGTGTCTGATTGACAGCATTGTTTTTTAATGGATGTTTTAAAAAAGTAGCTGTCCTATATAGATAGCAGAATGCTCATGACTATATTAACTGTCTAGAATAGAGGATCAAACATTCCCTTATAGTGTATGATAAAAGTATACTTGGAGTGCTTAATATGGAGAGTCTTCACAAATCTGGATAGAGATCAGAAAAATAAAATTTGACTAGGGATTTGAAGAATTGTTAGAATGTTGATAACTAAAAGATTCTAATCAAATACCAGTTTAGTAGATAAAGCATTGGCCTCCTAAACAAGCTAATATTTTAGATCCTCCCAAACTTTAAAAATTAACTGTTGAGTAAACCTTGAATTTATAACAGATATATAGCTAATATGAAAAGTTAACTGTTTCAGTTCATGCTTTTATTTAATGTAGCTAAATAATTTCAAGAAAAACATGTATTTTAAATATATGGTCAGATTATATAGTTAATTTTTGAAGTAAATAAATGTTTACCAATTAATAGACTTTAAGGAAACTTATAAATGGAAAAATACAATGTAATAGCATCCAGAGTGACCTCTTGAAAATACAAATGTGATCTGGACATCTTCACACATAATGCTTGTAATCCCAGGTCAATGAGGGAGGTGAATTCAAGCCAGCCTGAGTTGTGTAGCAAATTCAAGTCCAGCTTGAGCTATATAGGGAAATCTGTCTCAAAAATTAAAAATAAAATTAAGTAAAAAATCTTTAACAATGAAAGCCAAATCTAATTGTGCCCATCATGTATTTAGAATGAACATAGCTCAGAATTAATTGCTAGTTAGATTTCTGGGAGGTTTGGGGTATGTTTCTCAGATCACATGCTAACCAGGCGTTTATTGTCATTTTTTTTTTTCTGTAGTCATGCTGTTCTTTTTCTCTAATACAGCGTGTTCATTTCTGTCTGGAGACTTGTACTCACTGTCCTTGTCCCTCTTTGGAATATTCTTGTTTTCCCTTTAGTTGACTGAATCTTACTCATTTTGTTTTGTTTCACTTAAATGATCAGTTCATCTCAAAGACTCCTAAACTAAACTGTAGTCATTCCGAATGTCCTGTGCTTTGCTTTTATAGCATTTCTATATATTTTTCATTTAATTGTCTGTTTTTCTCAATAAGCTGAGTCCCTTACAGGAACAGTGTTACTGGTGTCAGTTTTTCAGAGTGGGCATATACTAGATTTTCATGCTTACCAGAAAGTTAATCTCTACATAGATCACTTTTTACTGTATATGATGTTGGTTTTGCTACAATTTTACTTTATTACGTAGTATAAATGTTTTATAATTTTATAAAAACTCATTTGGAATTTGCAATTTTCTGGAAGTTTGAATATTCTTTTACATATTTATAGTCCAGTTCTATTTTGAATTCTCATTTTTTTTCTGTTTGCTAATAAGAAAGCTTCACATATTAAAGTGGCCTTGGTATATACACTTTTTCATTATTTTCTTAATATATCAAATGGTTTCTCTGCTTTTCATTCTCTATCACTTATAGCTCTTCTCTAACACTCCAAATGTTCATTTTAAATTCCTTTTGTTCTCTCTTTATTCAAAGACTGTAGCATGTATGGCCTTTTCCTCCTCTTCCTCTTCTTCCTCCTGCTGCTTACAGAACAGTGACTCTACCATTTTAATTCACAAATATTATAGGGATATTGTGATTCCCAGAAAATCATAATTTCAAAGACTCTGTTCCTAACCCACCCTTTTTTCTTCCCTCCTTTTCCTCTGTGTGGTTTACTTGGTAATGATGTTTGTGCATATGTATACACATCTGAATGCCCAAGGTGAGTATTGCAAAATTTTTTGTTGATTGATATCAACCTTTATTTTTTGAGATAGAATCTCTCTCTGAACCTGAAGCACATTGCTTTCTCTAGCCTAGCTGGCCAGTGAGCTTCAGGGGTCCCCCTCTCTCTACTTCTACAGTTCTAGGGTTACAAGAGAGCATCTCTATCCCTAACTTTTTACCTGGGTTCTAGGGATATGAACTGAGATCTTTGTGTTCGTATGGCATTATTTTACCCATTGGGCTTTTTCCTCTACCTCTTTATGCCTTTTAATATTTATTAAAACACTTATCACCAGACCTTTGTCAATGAAATTGACTGACAATACTTTGTTGCATTGGTTACTGTTTTCATTGATGTGATAAAATAATTGACAAAACAGCTTACAGAAAGATGAGATTATTTGAGCTTATAATTTGAAGGGATAGTCAATCATGGCAAGGAAGGCATGGTAACAGGAGTGTTAGGGGGCTAGGTCTACTGTTGGGAAGCAAAGCAAGAAATATTGTTGCTCAGCTTACATTCTCCTATTTATTCAGATGAAGTTGGTATGGGTCTTCACACCTTAATTAACCTAATGGGGAAAATCTTTCACAGACATGCCCACAGATCTGTCTTCAAGGTCATTCTCACAGATCTGTCTCCAAAGTCATTCCAGATCTTGTCAGGTTGACAATTAATCTGTGTCTGCCCATCACAAGTCTACCTATTGTCAACGAGATTTCAGACATCACTTTTAAGCCATAACCTTCTACTCCTTATCCCTTTGAGCTCATGTCATCTCATAATGCAAAATGCACTAAGTCTTAACTTTAAATAGTCTTTATATTTAAATATAAATATTTAATATGTATAAAATAAATATATACATATATATAGTCTTTAACAGTTCCAACATTGTTCAAAATGGTAAGTTCAGAGTCTCATGTGAGTCTTGAGCAATTTCTTAAATATGAATCCCTATACAGCCTAAAAGAAATATATACTTCTAACATATGATAGTGGAGACTAAACATTCACACCCCAAAAGGAAAGAATAGGGGCATAGTAAGGAAAGTTTATATTAGAACAAGACCATAATCCAGCAGGAAAATACTAAATCCTGTAATTCTGTGTCAGGTATCTGGGGTTCATGATAGAATTATCTGGGCCCCAAAGAGCTTGTGTAACCTCTCTCCTCCAGTTCTGCCACTTGAAACACACAGACTCTTGGATTTGTCTGGTATATACCAGTGGTTTCCTTGGTAGACCTCCCATGGTCCCAGCACAACATCCTTGAATTTCCATTTTAACTTAGCCTTCACCTTCACTGTTTCATACAGGTGGCCCCATAGGGCCTTCTTACAGAGAATCTGACCCGGCTGTAGACTGCCTGTCCTCAGTAGCCTTCTGTAGGGCCCTCTCACTCTTTCATCCTTCATGCCTATAAAACCTTTACCACGTGGATGAAGCAGCCACCTTTGGCTGCCCGGTCAAGATGAAACCCAGCCCTTTTGGATCATAGCTGCTATGGTTTCTGTCTGCGTAGACTGTTCTTCTGGAGTAGGAAACCCCTTTAGTGGCATTCATAATTCTGACTCTCTTTTCAAGTGATTTTGCATTTTCACAGAATCTTCAGTGGAGGTATTCTTGTCTTCAGATCTTCTTTCCTAGTTCCTCTAACTTTATTTATTTATTTATTTTGGTTTTTCGAGACAGGGCTTCTATGTATGGCCCTAGCTGTCCTGGAACTGACTCTGTAGTCCCGCTTCTACTCTATTTCGCTATTAGCTACTTTTCTTGTTGGCATGATAAAATGCCTGTGAAAACAGCTTAAGGAAGAAGGGCTTATCCTGGCTCCCAGTTTTGTCAGAGTATAGTGGATCAGGAAAGGCATGGCAAGAGGAATGGGAGACACTGGTTACATTGTGTCCACAATCGGCCAGCAGAGTGACAAATGCTTCATGCAGCTGGCTTTCTCCATTGAGTGCACACTAAGCGCCAGCCCATGGAATGGTACAGCCTGTGGGGTGAGTCTTCCTACCTCAGTTAACACAGCATTGAGAATTTCTCACAGATATGCCCAGAGATTTGTTTCTAAAATGATTCTTGATGCAGAGGAATTGACAGTCAATATGGATCTTCTCATTTTACATGGTAGTCTTTTAACCAGCACACTACAACAGGTAGAATGGCTCAGTAAACAAGGAATAAGTCAGTAACTTGTGAGTACTCTAGAATACTCTGTTATTTGGAAGCAGTGGGCACTTTGTGACAAGTTAAGTCTTTTCTGCTTCCTTTGTTAATTGATAATAGTAATCGATAGTGGAACAATTGATTCTGATCAGCAAGGTGGAATAATTTAATCTTCTTTTAGAAATATAAAGCTTGACAGATCCTTTGTGAATTCTTTTTATTGTTTCTTTTATTTTTCGAGACTATAATATAGTTGCATCATTCACTCCTTCCCTCTCTTATTTCCAGTCACTCACACTTGTTCTTCCTTTCTCTCTTTCAAATCATGACTTCTTTTTTTTTTATTAATTGTTGTTATGTACATCTGTTGTATATATGTGTGTAAACATATACATTCTAAATACAGGCTGCTCAGTCTGTATAATGTTATTTGTATTTAGGTATTGGATAACCAATTGGTATAGTCTTTCTTCCCTGGGGAGACTGATTTAGCCCACTCTCAGCATTCCTTAGTTGCTTGAAGTTCTTTGTGAAGGGTTGAGGCCTCTTAGGTGTTCCCCATCCACATTAGCATGCCTGTCATTGTTGTCCTTGTTCAGCTCACGTTTATGCAGATGTGTTAGTGAGACTTTGTGGGTGTAGACTTGTGGGTGACAAGCCTAGGAGGCACAGTCTCACAGCAACTCCTTGGTCCTGTGGCAGGGATCCTCTGGCTCTTACAGTCTTCTGTCTCTGACCCCAACCCCCACAATGATCCCTAAGCCTTTGTTGAGAGAATTGTGTTGTAGATATATCACTTCTGACTGGGCTCCAAAACTATGCATTTGATTCATTGTGGTTTTCCGTTGCGAAGAGAAGGTTCTTTGAGGAGGGTGGGAACTATACTTATCTGTGGGTAAAAGGCAAAGGGTTATCATGCCATGCTGTCCATTGTCATGGTTCATAAGCATCATAGCTGAGTTGGACAGTTGGTCACTTCCCTCTTTTGGAAACTATCATGGCATCTTCTGATACTATGAAAGCTAGTCCTCAAGGATGAGGCTTTCATATCAGTTCTAGCTCAGGGGTTTCTGGGCCCCTTGTCATAAATGTACAGTGTCTTCAGAAATAAGAGATTTTAAGATAATAACAGTAGGCTAGCCCTGACCAACAACTTAAAAAAGGACTTCTCATACTGGTGTTGAGGTTTTTATTAGATGTTATTTGGCTCTTGGACGGAACAGCCCAGATGGGAAAATTTAATTTTAATTATATATGCTTATTTTACATGCTATGTCCAAGTTACAGATACTCCAAAGACCACCGAGGAGCCAATTCCAATGTAAACACATAAGGATCTTTATTATAAGCTGTAGAGTAAGGTTTCTCACTGTCCCTGTTGCAGCAGGTCAGAATGAGAGCCCTGAGTCTAGGGGTGCAGGGGATGTATTGTAGTTACAGCAAGCTTGGGGAATTTCCATATGGGTCAGCAAGTTAATATTTTAAAAACTGCATTTCTGGAGTAATCTGCAGAAACTGAACAGGGGGACAAAACCACCTGACAAACAGGATGGCTAAGTTATCTATTCTCCGCAGGATGTCTTAAGCTATCTATATGTACCTTGACCCTGCTATTGTCGCCTGATGGGCTGTTGCTAAGGGGATGGGTTGCCATAGGATGCTTGCTCAGGAAGACTCTGATTTTCTTCCTGGAATTGAAGTTTAGTCCCTAGTCTTGCACAAAATGGAGTTTCTTCAAAAACAGAGTTGGTTGGGCTTTACATTACACACATGTATTATAAACTTTTGAATTGTTAAATAGTGCTTAGCCATTGTGATATATGAAATAAGCAAACAATGGAGGAAGAAATTTAGAAATCCATAGATCTGTGAGAATGTAAATGTAGCTATTTGAATACTTCATTTTATAACTGTTCTTAATAAATTTTATTCCATGAAAAAGACTTCTTATAATGCTAAATAATTTGAGCTGAATTTAAAATCTGGGACTTAATGTGAACTCTCATTTAAAATGTCTGATTTATAGAAATCTAAATATTTTTATCTTACTGTTTTTATAGGAGGTTCGTAAAGTAAATGAGAGCATCAAGTATAACCACCCATTGAGAAAATGTGTTGACACAATACTTAAAAAGGTAATCATATTATATTGTTTCCTTTCTTTCTTGTGAAGTACATTTTTATATACTACTGTAAGTTAATATTTCACATAGGAAAGTGTGATTAAAGCATATGTGATTAAGATTTTCCAGATGGATTTTCATGTAAATCTTTACCATAAACAAAGAGTAATTTATATATAGGTATTTTTTTTCTGTTTTAAATTTAGAAGTAATTATTGGCAGCATTTTACATTGAAATGTGAAGCATTTGAATATAATTGGAATACCCTACAATAATTGCCATGGCATAGTGATATAGGTACATATTCATAGTACCATTGTGTATTATCATCAAAAGCATATCTCCTGTAAGAAAATAAGCTAGAGTCTCAGTAATTGTTTTTAATTAACTAATTTGCTTACATCTCAAACGCTGCTCCTCCTCCTGGTCCCTCCCTCAGAGTCCCTCCCCCCCAACTCTCCCTCTCCTCTGAGAGGGCTCACCCCCACCTCCGGCAGCCCAGATAACCCTCCTACCCTGGCATATCAGGTCTCTATCAGATTAGGTGCATCCTCTCCCACTGAGGCCAGACAAGGCAGCCATGAAGACTGAGCTGCCTATCTGCTACAGATGTGCAGGAGGGCTTCTTTCCAGCCTGTGTATGTTCTTTGGTTGTTGGCTCAGATTCTGAGAGCTCCCAGGAGTCCAGATTTGTTGACTGTTGGTCTTTCTGTGAGATTCCCATCTACTTCTCGGTCTTCAGTCCTTTCCCCCAACTCTTTCATAAGTGTCCCCAACCTCCGTCTGTGTTTGTTCTGCTTCAGTGTCAGTCATCTGCTGGGTAGAGCCCCTCACAGTTATGCTAGGCTCCTGTTTATATGCATAACTGAGTATCATTAGTAATGTCAGGGATTGGTGCTTGCCCATGGGATGGGTTTCAATTTGGGCTAGTTATCCATTGTCCTTTTCCTTAGGTTTCTGCTCCATTCCTGCTTTTCTTTTAGAGAGGACAGATTTTGTGTCAAAAGTTTTGTGAGTGGGTTGGTATCTCTATCCTTCCACTGAGGGTCCTGCCTGGCTATAGGAGGTGGGTTCTTCAGGTTCCATTTCTCTACTGTTAGGCATTAACTCCTGGGAGCCTCCTATTTCCCAGGTCTCTAGGACATGCTAGAAATCACCCCCCACTCCCCAACCCCCGCCCATGCAACTGTAGATTTCTGTTCATTTTCTTGGCCCACTGGACTTCTCTCTCTTCCCCAACCTGATCCTGCCTTTGCATTCTCCACACTCCCCAAGCACCTCCTCCATCCAGCCCCCAGTTCCTTCCCTCCCTCTGGCTCCTATGCCTCCTCTGCCTCTTATAACTGTTTTGTTTCTTCTTCTAAGTGTGATTTAAGGACACTCTTACTTGGGCTTCCCTTCTTGTTTATTTCTTTGTGTTTGTGGGGTGTATCATGGGTATTCTGTATTTTTTGGCTAATATCCACTTATCAGCGAATATATACTATGTCTGTCCTTTTGTGTCAGGATATTTCCTAGTTCCATCCATTTGCCTGCAAAATTCATGATGTCCTTGTTTTTAAATAACTGCAAAGTATCCCATTGTGTAAATGAACCACATTTTCTATATCCATTCTTTGGGAAATGAACATCTGGGTTGTTTTTAGTTTCTTGCTATTACAAATAAAGCTGCTATGAACATAATGGAGCACGTGTCCTTGGTCTCAGTAATTCTTGCAACCATCTTCTCCCATGTAATCTCATGTTCCATCTTACGTATTATAAAATAAATTACATTAATAATAAGCCATACTGTTATGATTTTGATGGAGCTATCTTGAATTGCAGTCTATTATCATAAAGGCCAGAGCATGGCATCTCCAGTCAGGCATGGTGCGGGAGGAGCTGAGAGTTCTACATCTTCATCTAAAGGCCGATAGGAGAAGACTGGCTTCCAGGCAGCTAGGATGAGGGCATTAAAACCCATGCTCACAGTGACACACCTAATCCAACAAGGCTGCACCTCCTAATAGTGCCATTCTTGGGCCTAGCATAGATAAATCATCACATTCCACTTCCTGGCCCCCATAGGCTTGTTCAAACACATGAATCTATGGGAGCCATAAAAAGTACATTTAGTCCAACTTCCAAAGTCCCTGTCATCTATAGCAGTCTCAACAATGTTAAAAGTCCAAAGTTCTAAGTCTCTTCTGAGGTTCATCCAATTACTTAACTGTAATCCCCAAAATAAGTCAGGAAACCAGCTGGGCAAACTCCAACCTCTGCATCTCCATGTCTGATGTCAAAGTGATCTTCAGATCTCCAATTCTTTTTCATCTTTGTTGACTACAATAAACTTCTTTCTCCTGTGCTGGTTCCACTCCTTGTTATTAGCTTTCCTCTGTAGATATCCCATAACTCTGGCATCTTTAACATCTTGAGGTCTCCAAGTCAACCTCAGCTTCTCAGCTTCTTGTTCCAGTGTCTGAGATTCACACATGATCTTTTGGGCTCCTCCAAAGGGCTTGTGTTGCTTCTAAAGCTCTACCCTCTACAGCACTCTAGGGTTTGGTTGACTCCACTGCTGCTGGAGTTCTTGGTGATCATCCCATGGTACTGGCATCTCCAGTAAACTGGGGTCTTCAACTACAATTAGGCTCATAGACTCTCTTCATGGTGTCAAAACTTCTTTGCATGACCCCTTTAGTCCTGGGCCATCAACTATAACTGAGGCTGCACCTTCACCAATGTCCTTCCCTGGCCTCTCACAGTGCCAAGCCTCAGCTGCTCTCTATGACCTCTTCATACCTTCAAAACCAGTATCCCTGGGTGACTCTTACACATTACCAAGTACAGCTGCAGCATGAGGTACAACCTTTCCTATCTCTGGAACACAGCTTTGTGCACTCAGAAAACACTTCTCAGAAAATTTCACCTCAGTGATGCTGGTCTCTTCTTAATCACTGCTAATTTCTTAGTTCCAGCTAACCAGCATCAATTGTCCCAGTAATCTCTCCTGTCCTTGACTCTATAGCCAGAGCCACATAGCCAAGCTGTGGAGTTCTGCTGCTTGCTGGGGCTAGAAAGTGCTCCCTTGTTTTATTACATTATCAGTAGCTTTCTGTTTTCTTTCTGCCTAAGCTTGGTGGTACTGAAATTTGCTCTAGATTGACCTTGAACTCAGAGATCTGCATACCTGTCTTTTGAGTTCTGGGATTAAAGAAAGGTGTGTTCTACCAAGCCTGGATATAGAACTTTCAGTGACCCAGGCTGGCCTTGATCTCAGAAATCTTCTTGCCTTATAGAACTTTCAGTGACCCAGGCTGGCCTTGAACTCAGAAATCTGCTTGCCTTTGTCTCCTAGAATTAAAGTCATGTACCACCTTGTCTAGGGCTAAGCTATTCATGGCCTCTATGCCTCAAGATCCAGATCAAAAGCCCGTGTCTTTCATTTCTGCATTGTAGTTCATTCCAGACTAAAAATCCAAACTATACCTTGTTCAACTGCAAGTATAAACAGTAAGTTTGGCTGGGTAGGATCTTGCCCTGAGATCACTACTCCCTTAATCTCTTTATCTCCTTGAACACAGGATTCAGCTCCATTTCACTTCCTAGTCCCCTTTATTACTTGAACCATACATTTTTTATTTTTCTTTCTAAGCTTGCTATGGATGTTCAAAATGCTCTTCCTGAGACTTAACCAAAGAACAAACTCTCTGCTGGGCTTCTTTGAGACTTTCTTTTTCAGTGGAATTAATATAAATCTCTTTACCTTAGCCTCAGGTAGACTCTCCAGACAAGGGAAAAAAGTAGCAACATTCTTCATCAAAATGCCACATAAACAGTCTCTAGGCCACATACTGAATTCTTCTTGGGCTATGTCTGAACAGTTCAAATCACTCTTGGCAACAAAGTCTTCCATATTTCTACTAAGGTGGTCCATTAAGGTCCACATAAAGCATTCCACTGCTTTCCAAATCCAAAGTCCCCAAATCTACATTCTTCCAAACAAAAGCCAGGTCAGGCTTATCACAGCAATACCCCAGTCCCTGGTACCAACTTCTTAGTTTGGGTTTTACTGCTATGAAAAGACAACATGATCAAGGCAACTCTTATAAGGATAATATTTAATTGGGGCTGGCTTACAGGTTCAGAAGTTCAGTCCTATCAAGGCAGGAGCATCATGGCATCATTCAGGCAGGCATGGTACAGGAGGAGCTGAGAGCTCTACATCTTCATCTGAAGGCTGCTAGAAGACTGGCTTCCAGGCAGCTAGGACAAGGGTATTAAAACCCATGCCCACAGTGACATGCCTACTCCAACAAGGCCACACCTCCAACAAGGCCACACCTCCTAATAATGGGCTCACTCCCTGGGCCAAGCATATCCATCACATGTACCCAAGTTACCAATGGAATTTGTCTTCTCTGTTCTAAATCTGTTCTACTGGTTATTATTAGCTACTGTTTCTTTAGCTAAAGTCATGATCATAGGAGTAAACTTTCCAATCATTTTTCTCATATTTGCTGTTTTTGAGGCCTATTTAGGAAGGTTAATGAACTTGCAAAACTCGACATATGTAATAAGTAACTAGTTGTATGACAACACTAATTATATATCCCTTTCTGCTTACTGTGGCTTTCAGAACTTAAGCATTTATATTTTTCATGATTCTTCTTTAATATTTTGGAATTGGAGTTTCATCAGGTGTCTATCATTAGAATAATCTTCTCAAATAGTTGTTACTTTAATGTATGTAAGCTCCCTCCACTTTCCTAGTCTCAAGCTAGTATATCTGAGCATAAAGAAAAATATTAGTAGAAGTGTGAAGAAACTCAACATACCTATGAAATATTTTCTTGAAAATGTTAGCTAGTGGCTAGCGAGATGGCTCACTGGTTAAGACCACTTACTGCTCTTCTGAAGGTCCTGAGTTCAAATCCCAGCAACCACATGGTGGCTCACAACCATCTGTAATGAGATCTGTCACCCTCTTCTGGTGCGTCTGAAGGCAGCTACAGTGCACTTACGTATAATAATAAATATATATTTAAAAAAAAAAAATGTTAGCTAGTGAAAAACCTAACCAGTTAGAAATGTCAATAAAAGAAGAAAATTTAAAATTTATAGAATGAAAGATTTTTAATAAAAATAAATTTTTGTATCATTAAAATTTCATAAAATGTTCTTTGTTTAGTGCCCTACAGATTATCAGGAAAAGATGGGTAGGAATATGGATGATTATGAAGATTTTGATGAAAAGCGTAATACCTACCCAAGTGAAAAAAGTTTGGTAAAATTGCATAAACAGGTAACTTTAAATATTAATTTTAGGTGTTTTACATACAGTTAGGGGATGTGAATTAGATTTATGGCTGTTTCCCTTTATAAAAGGCTTTCTGCTTTTTGGCGCGGTAGTTAAAGTGCTTGCAACTCACGCTTGAGAAACTGAGCCTAATCTTCTGCACCCTGTGTATAAAGCCAAGCAGAGTGGTATGCACCTGTGGTTTCAGTGATTGGGAGGCAGAGACTGACCAGGCAGGCCAAATCTGCGAGAGCCAGGCTCAGTGAGAGACCTTGTGTCAAAACAGGGGTGAGTGCCTGGACAAGAAGCCTGAAAGGGACTTGTGGTTTCCACAGGCCCACAGCCACACATGCAGGCACCCACCTCCCCAAATGTGTGTGCATGCCAGTGAAATATATATCTAAAACTCTTGATCTCATTCTTGTTATTGTTGAAATGTTTTAACTTTGTGTTTCTGGATAGGGATACTCTTAGCAACTGGATATAAGAATTATACCTGTTCTATTAATAGGAACTATTCGTCATTTTAAAACATTAACATACTTAGTCACGTTTAGAAAATCCATTAGTTCTATTTTATTAAGACAAAAGGAAAACAAACCCTGTTCTCTAGCAGAAAGTTGACCTACTGTTGAGGCATATTGACAAGCTTATTCCTCTTCTGTGTTCCAGGTGATTTATTCAGTTCAAAGGCACCGTCGGACGCAAGTGCAATGGCAGATTCTTTTGGAACAGGCATTCTATCTAGAAGATGTAGCAAAAAATGAAACGAGTGCAACTCACCAATTCGTTCACACCTTTCAGTCTCCTGAACCAGAAAATCGATTTATCCAATATTTTTATAATCCTACTGTTGGTATGTAATTTAACATAAATCATTCAAAGTTAGTAATTTATCTACAAGGAAAATGCATATTTCATCAATACAATGCTGACTTTTACTTGTATATTAATTTGTTGTATGGGGTAATATTAGATATCTGATAAACTTACCCTAAAATAATTATTTCACTTCTAATTCTATTTCTCCCAAAAGTCATTGCTTGCCTGTAGTTCTTTATCTAGGACGAGACCCCGTGAAGTTTCCCCTCTTCTAAGTTAACATATCCATTAATGTTGCCATTGTTCCAATCTTGTTTGTACAGGCACTGAAGAAAGACTGTTTCACCACACACTTCCTAGTGCTCTGGCTTGTGGAGTCCTTCTGCTCCCTTCCCTGATACTCCTAAGCCATACATACAAGAGCTGTGATAATATTTTTAAAATATAAGTAAAATATTTGATTACAGAACAGGCTACATAAAATATATTTTATAATTTTTATGGAAGCTGTTTGAAGTATCCACTCTCACTAACAATCTCACCACAAATATGTATCATAGCTTTGATAGTATAAAACCATATTAATTAGCTAAACCTTAAAAACTAAGCATTATATTAACAGAAATTCATACAAATTCACCAACAATATATGAAATATTGTCTCCATAATATTTGGTAGCATTTCTCTCAACATAGTGATTATTTTAAAAAATCGTTGAAACCTCAATATATTTATGCCTATGATTTTAAAATATGTACATATAAAATATAATTATATACAATTTACATACATGATCAAACATGCTTAGAGACCAAAAATAAGTAAATGAATAAATAAGTAAAAAGGAAGAGAGATAAGGGTAATAATAGCTGTGGTAAGTTAGGGGATGAGAGTTTGAAACATAGCTTATAATTGGGGAATCATCATAGAGAAGAAAAAGATTGAAACAGTAGGGTACTCTGAAGCAGTATTCCTGGGTAGCGGAGATGCGATAGGAGATAGTGAACAGTGAGGAGAATAGCCTTACTTTAGGAGGTGAGATAGATAGCATTAGTGTAAGAAAATGTAGCTGTCAATGGTGGTAAGTTTTTGTCTGACTGCTTATACTCTCTCGAGAATATACTGACAAATGCAGAGTAGGAGATTTTTCAAGAAGGTACAAAACAGTCACATGATAAAAAGGATATGGAAGAAAATGGAGACTTATAGTAAGTTCTTTAGGGGTGCTAAGGGCCTGTTTGAAGTTGGTGATAATTTAAGGTGAGAATAGTCAGTAAAGGTGTGCCTTTGTTCTGCAGTATACATGTATACAGACTCAAAGTAACCAAGAAGTTGGATCAAACAGTGGTTTAACCAAACAAGTACAGTGAATCAAGAGAGAGTAAAGGAATTGAGACTGGAGAGTAGTTATCTTCAAAGACTGTGGAATCTGAGCTGGGAAAGGAGGAAGGATGGAAGGACATTAAAATTGTTCAATAACAGTAAAAAGGTAAAAGAAATAAATATTTGCTTGACCTGATAGCCAGTCAGTACTGTTGAAGTCCAGATGAAGGTGCTGCATAAGGAAGAGGAATTGGGTTATATAGAAAAATTGCCGGCCAGTCCCACAACACCCAGAAGAAGCTCCACTCCCAGGCACTCTAACACACCCAGGATCACCAGGATCAGAGGTGAGGAGGACACATCCGTCCCAACACTGAGAGTAACTGGGACCAACAGGGCCCAGGCACACAGGAACTCTGCCAGCCCAGTGGCTTGGGTTACTTCCCGTCTGTCTGGGCCAGCCGGTGTCCTGAGCAGACCTTGGGCACAAACTCTGCAGTCATTCCCAAAACACCTAGAGGAAGCTACACTCCCAGGTGCTCTAACAAGCCCAGGGTCACAGGATCCCAGGATCCCAGAATCCCAGAGACAGCTTGACTCTGGGGAGTTCTGACACAACCAGGATCACAGGAAGGACAGGCTCCGGTCAGATTTAGCAAGGGCAGGTAGCACTAGAAATAACCAGATGATGCGGGGCAAGCATAAGAATATAAGTAACACAAACCAAGGTTACTTGGCATCATCAGAACCCAATACTCCCACCATAGCAAGTCCTGGACCCACCATCACACCGGAAAAGCAAGATTCAGATATAAAATCACTTCTCATGATGATGATACAGGACTTTAAGAAAGACATAAATAGCACCCTCAAAGAAATACAGGAGAACACAGCTAAACAGCTAGAAGGCATTCAGGAGGAAACACAAAAATCCCTTAAAGAACTACAGGAAAACACAATCAAACAGGTGAAGGAATGAGCAAAACCATCTAGAATCTAAAAATGGAAATAGAAACAATGAAAAAATCAGAAAGAGAGACAACCCTGGAGATACAAAACCTAGGAAAGAAATCAGGAGTCATAGATGTAAAGCATCACCAACAGAATACAAGAGATAGAAGAGAGAATCTCAGGGGCAGAAGATACCATAGAAAACATTGACACAACAGTCAAAGAAAATGCAAAAAGCAAAAAGCTCCTAACCCAAAACATCCAGGAAATCCAGGATGCAATGAGAAGACCAAACCTAAGGATAATAGGTATAGAAGAGACTGAAGACTCACAACTTAAAGGGCCCATAATTATCTTCAACAAAATTGTAGAAGAAAACTTCCCTAACCTAAAGAAAGAGATGCCCATGAACATACAAGAAGCCTACAGAACTCCAAATAGACTGGACCAGAAAAGAAATTCCTCCCGTCACATAATAATCAAAACACCAAATGCACTAAACAAAGAAAGAATTTTAAAAGCAGTAAGGGAAAAAGGTCAAGTAACATAAAGGCAGGCCTATTAGAATTACACCAGACTTCTCACCAGAGACTATGAAAGCTAGAAGATCCTGGGCAGATGTCATAAGACCCTACAAGAACACAAATACCAGCCCAGGCTACTATATATACCCAGCAAAACTCTCAATTACCATAGATGGAGAAAACAAGATATTCCATGAGAAAACAAAATTTATACAATATCTTTCCACAAATCTAGCCCTACAAAGGATAATAGATGGAAAACATCAACATAAGGAGCAAAACTATACCCTAGAAGAAGCAAGAAAGTAATCTTTCAACAAATCCACACAAACCTAATTCCACCTCTTACAACAAAAACAACAGGAAGTAACAATTACTTTTCCTTTGTATCTTAATATGAAAATTAATATTACCAACATATCCTAATCGATTGAAATCCAAAAATATGAGGAATTAGAAATTTATTGACTGTCATCCAATGGTCTCTCTAATTTGGTAATTGGAGAAATAGGTCCAATATTATACAATCCATATACACTTTCAGCTTGTTTGTTCGTGACAGTGTCTTGCTGTGTACAACATAATGGTCTTGATATTTTGTTTCTCCTATCTTAGCCTCTCTATTAGTAGTATTGTTTATTTCATGTTTTTACACTATACTGTGGTTTTCAGAACAGCTTACATATTTTAAAAGTATTTATATACCCAAAAGAAATGTAGACAATTAAATTGGGAGGGGGCTTGTAAGAGAACAACAAAGAGTAAGACTTGAGTGCTTTGCTTGACGTTTGTAACTCTTGTATCAAGTTACCACAGTAAAAGCCAAGATTTTAAGCTCTACTAAATATAAAACAAACAAACAAACAAAAAGACTTTATATATTTATCTTCATTTGAGAAAATATTAGTAGTGATATATTATTTTGAAATATACAGTTAATACATTTGGAGTTATTTTGAGTTATTTAAATTTTTTTTTTAAAGATTTATTTAATGTATATGAGTACATTGTCAGTGTCTTCAGACACACCAGGAGAGGGCATTGGAACCCGTTACAGGTGGTTGTGAGCCACCATGTGGTTGCTGGGAATTGAACTCAGGACCTCTGTAAGAGCAGTGAGTGCTCTTACCCGTTGAGCCATCTCTCCAGCCCATAAGTCTTTTTGTTTGTTTGTTTGTTTGTTTGTTTGTTTTGAGACAGGGTTTGTTTCTAAAATGATTCTTGATGCAGAGGAATTGACAGTCAATATGGATCTTCTCATTTTACATGGTAGTCTTTTAACCAGCACACTACCAACAGGTAGAATGGCTCAGTAAACAAGGAATAAGTCAGTAACTTGTGAGTACTCTAGAATACTCTGTTATTTGGAAGCAGTGGGCACTTTGTGACAAGTTAAGTCTTTTCTGCTTCCTTTGTTAATTGATAATAGTAATCGATCTGTGTAGCCCTGGCTGTCCTGGTACTCACTCTGTAGACCAGGCTGGCCTCAGAAATCCACCTGCCTCTGCCTCCCAAGTGCTGGAATTAAAGGCGTGCGCCACCACTGCCCTTATTTCAAATTTATATTGAGAAAAACATATGTATTTTCAGTATTGCTATAGACAAGCATCTACATAAGTCTGTTAAATTGATTAGGTTTATATCAAACAACTTTTATAATATTCATTTTTATTGTTATAATATTTTATAAATTTTAAAGACTATGACAAAAAAGATATAGGTATTGAAGGGGGGGTCTCTGGGAGGAATTGGGGTACAAAAAGGAAAACAAGAATATGATTTAATTTTACTTACTTAAAATATGTTTTTAAATGTTCACAAATTCAGATAAATTGAAATCATGTAACTTTTCTCATTATAATGCAACAAAACTTAAAAAAGAAAAAAAAAGAAAAATTGCCATTGTTAGCAATAAAGCGTTTAGGAAAGACTATGGGAATGAGGCATTGGGTTAAAGGGAGGACTAGAAGATAAACTCGTTAGAAGAGAGGAGATGAAGACAATGAGAGAAGAAAGAATTACCTGCGTGGGTGTTTAAATAGTCATAATGTGTGGGCAATGAGCCTGAATCATAGCTTTCCAATAAATGAGGTGAAAATGTAGCCTGATTGCATGCAAGCTGTAACTCAGTGGTAGATGATATCTTCAGCACATACTAGCCCTAGGTTCAGTCTTCAATGGGATGGGTAGGTGGGTGGAATTCAGACCTAATAAAACCAGTATTTCACCAACTATTCTCATATATACATGTTCTTCATATGTTAACACTTAATTAATTTCCTTTTTCTTTTTTCTACATATATTTTTTTTCCTTAATCTTTCAGAGATTTCCATTTATGAGGCCTTTTGTCCCTTGGTAATTTCAGTCTATACTTTCTAAAAATTAAGCTACTCAAGTGTAACTCAAAAATAATTAGAAAATTAACATTAGTAATTTACTTTTTATACCTTATACATTATGTCATAATTAAACTTAGTTGTGACAGGGATAGTCTTTCAAAAAAGAAATAAAGCTCACATAGTTTATTTTATATTTCATAGTTGTCATATTTCTTAATCTTTTTAAATCAGACTCAGATTTTCAGTCCTATGTATTTTATTCTCTGTGTATTTTATAACATTGATGTTTATGGCCAGCTAGTTCTTTGCTGAATGTCCCCAAATTGAAGTTTGCTGTATCCTCGTGATTAGACACAGCTTATGTGTCATTTGCTGGAACACCACAAAGGTGATGTCATGCTCTCCCCAGTGCATCAGAGCAGGAAGCACATGGCTATCAGTTTCTGCACCACTGTTGATCTTTGCCTAGGGTCATGCCTGTTTTTCTACTGTGAAGTTGCATTTTTCTCTGTATTGTCTGATTTGCTGCTACTTTTAAAGACTATAAATACTTTATACTGATTTAGTTTTCCTAATTGTATTTTTCTTGTATTTTCCAGAGTGGTACTGGGAATGCCTTTTGCGTCCATGGTTTCACAGGACCCTTGCTGTGGTGTTGTCTATCTTCTCTGTGATTGTTGTATGGTCAGAGTGTACCTTCTTTAGCACAACTCCTGTCTTATCCCTTTTTGCAGTATTTATACAGCTGGCAGAAAAAACATACAATTATATTTATATTGAGGTCAGTTTTTCATATCAGTCATAAATATATATTTGTTTATACACACACTTTAACTGCTGTATCTTTTCTCATGTTTCTTCTAGTAAGAGTGAGAGTAGTTTTCTACAGTGCGATTATGATACAGGCTTCCAAAACAGCGCATCAGTTGACGCAGACTTTAAAAACTAAGAGCTGTAGCTGAAGATGAATGAAAAAGCACAGGACAGTATAGGACACCTATTCAGTGAGGTTGCTTTGGCCCCCTGTTGTCAGGGCAACTGTGCAACTTACTATCTTCATTAGAGTTGTTAGAGAATAGTTAAATAGGCTCTAGGATGTTGAACTGGTTGAAATGTATAGTTTTGTCTTTATAATTTCCTTTTTCGTATAAAAACCACAGTATTGTTATATTTATATTTTAGAACATCAGTAAATGTAGCTGAGGATGAGTGATAATTCTTGTGACGGCAAATAAAGTAATAAAGTCCTAAATCAAATTTTAACTTTTTTCCCAGATTGCTTGCTTCCTTTCCATCTTCTTCTTAAGTATCTGTGTTTACTCTACTGTGTTCAGGATTCGCGTATTTAACTACTACTACTTGGCTTCACATCATCAGACCGATGCTTACAGTCTTCTTTTCAGTGGCATGTAAGTAGAACTGAGCTTGAGAAAAAGAAATGTCTCCATCTTGCATAACAATTATAGATCTTTTATTTCTTGTTCATGGATGTTGTATGAACATATATTGCTGTGAGCTAACTGTTCTATGTATATATTAGATAGGTAACATATGTGTGTGTGTGTGTGTGTGTGTGTGTGTGT
>JADRCD010199097.1:2306-21672 GCA_019843815.1 Montemys delectorum | reverse complement strand
CCTCTCTCTCTTGCTTCCCCTCTCTTATTCCCTCCTCTCGCTCTTGCTTGCTTCCCCTCTCTTTGCTCTCTCTCCCCTCTTTGCTCTTTGTTCTCTTCTCTTTCTCCCTCTTCCTCTCTCTCTCTTTCTCTCTCTCTCTCTCTCTCTCTCTCTCTCTCTCTCTCTCTCTCTCTCTCTCTCTCTCTCTCTCTCCTTCCTCTCCTTTCCTTCTCTCCACTCAACTAGCATATTTCCCCTTCCTACAATAAAATAACTCATTCATACATTGCCTCCTTTTTAATTAAGGCGCCGTGCAGCAAACAGGCCAGGCCCCGGGAGGAGAGAGAGAGGCCTGGGCCGCACCATCAGGCCCGCAGCCACCCAGGGAGAGAGAGAGCCACAGCAGGCTGGGCCTGAGCCACAACCCAGGCCCCCCTCCACCACCTTATTTGGAACAGCATGACATCATGTTTCTGACACTATGCTTAGTTGAAAGACTGCCATCACATAAATAATACCAACATATGATCACATTTTATCTGAGTCTACTTGTGTTGCATCAGCCTTGGAACATCTTAGTGGTTGAGTACTGGGTGACTTTGTTCTCCTGTGTGCATCTACAGAAGATGGGTCTTCCTGGCAATGTGTATGAAATCACTGTTTTTTCCAGTTCTGTGTCTCTGAACCTTTGATGAAAATATGCCTATGGGGTCTAGTGAGATGTCTTTGAGTCATACTTCAGATTGCCTATTGGAAAACATTTTATCAAGGCTGGTATGGGACCCTCTTGGGCCATATCTGAGCACTGCAATTTTCTCTACCCTGCTCCTCCAAATTCCTGTAAACTCTATCCATAAAAGTATTCTAAAAGTTTCTCTAATGTTAAGTATAGATGGAGTCAACAGGCTAACTCTTTCTCCTAATATTATGTCCTAATTTACTACAATTACAAAGAAATGTGAAATTAACTTATAAGGACAGAGGATACACACATACACACACACACACACACACACACATACACACACACACACACACACACACACATATACATACATACACACACAGAGATGTTTTGGTTGATAATTAGACTGAACAGATTTCTTTATGGCATTTAGTGGTAATGCCAGATGACAATGTCAAGGAGCACACAACAGTATGTAATAGCACATACTATGTAGTAGGGTATGAAAAATTATATATTTTACAGAGATGAGATTGACTATCAACAATTGTTATTGATTAACAAAAACATAAATAAATATTATACTTTTAAGCCCTATTTGTTTCCAAATGAAAATTTAAAAATCAAACTCTTTAAAAGTTCCAGTGGTTGAATGTAGATTATAATATATTGCTACCAAATAAAAATACTACAACATACTGGGACATAGTATTCAATAAGACTAGCAACAATGAATGCCTTTTAAAAATTATTTACAGATTTTAGTTGATATTGTATTTAAGAACAAAACAAAGAGGGGCTAATTTTTCTATGCTACATTTTCAAATATTTTATTAATTTAACCAACAAAGAGATAAACTGTAGCCCCATCTTCTCAGCCTCATTCAAGACTAGCAAGCAGCATTGTTGCATAATCTGCTACAAAGGAAATAAAAAAAGATGTTTTAAAATGACTGCATATTTAAATCACTAATCATAAAGAGGCAGTCACCTTCATTTGCACGGTTATCATTGTAATATTACTTTTCCAAATTTCATTAGCAAGATCATCTGTCAAAGAGACAGAAAATGCAAAATTTCATCTATTCCATTGGAATACATTAGCATTCTCAGTTGCTATGTACCACAGCTCAATTATGCAGCTGACTTTCATCTAGAGGAATGGTGTCCATCTGTTTGGGGCTATTTGAAATAGGATCATTGAAGCAAAAGAATTTATAATTGCAAATATTAACTAAATTCAATATGAGTTTTCCACTACATTGATCAAATTAGAGAAGAACTCTTATGCAAATGTGATGTGCTTATGCAGTTTTCCTTCTAGAGTAGATGCTGTATAGAAAGGGGGAAGGTCATGAACATCTTGGTGGCAGCTAGAGACTACACTATGGGTCCTGTGAACCAACCTACGGTTGGACCACAGCAGGCAGCACTCTTGGTCTGCATGTTTACTGCAGAATACTGAGGGCTAGTGTTTAATGCTTGTAAAACGCCTTGAAAAATGGCCAAGTTAAACAGAATTACACTTATATTAAATATATACTAATTTACTGGGAAACTGGAACAAACATTAGATTTATTAAGGTTAATTGGTCTTATATATGAATAAAAATATTGTATCTATTCTTCTAAGTAGGTAATACTGTGATCACATTCATTTCACTTTCCTTGATGTTCTAGTAATAAATCACATTGATCCTGTACAGAGCACGGGATCAGAGAACTTCACAATGGGATGCTCTGAAATTCTAATGAAACAGTAGTACACATGCTTGGCTCTGTTTAATTTCACTTTTTAATTTGCATTATTGTCAAAGTGTGAATATTGTTGTTTCAATGAAAACAGTATTAAAAATTAAGCACTGAGTTCTACATTTGTCTAACTGTAACATTTCCTCACTATATTCAGTTACACAGAAATCATTGATATGATTTCCTCCAGAATTTTCATGTCTTCACAGTCTCAATGCCACACACACCTTCACTAAACATCCAAACACTTTTGAAATAAGGGACTACTGGGGGCCAGCCTCAGCAGTGAACAGGTACCAGAGAAGACGTAAGGATATGGCAAGTGGAAGGTTACGCAGATGCTAAGACACAGGAGCTATGCAACTCAGATTGACTGGTAATCAAAAAACTTCTTTATTCATACAGACTAGGAATATCCATGATTTCAAGAGACAGAGATAATATTATTTAGTCCTGAGTATATTTTTTTAGTACTCCTGGGGATACATCTTAAGTACAGATAGAATAGATTTTAGTATCATTGACCCCATTCCTAAAGTTCTACAAATCATTTCAGCAGAAGCAAACATAATATAGCAGCCTGGTTTTAGCATTTTGCATTTTCAAGATGCTTAAATAGAAAAATAGGTAAAATCTGAGTCTGTCCAGGCAAGTCACCATGCTTTAAGCAGTATATTGTTAACGTTTAATGATCAATAATATTACTTGCAAATTAGCCTAAGTCTGAGAGTTTTCTCAGGCTTAGGAACCATTGTAGTTGTTGTTCAAATTTTATTGTATTTATATCCTTTTTTTATTAGATATTTTCTTTACTTACATGTCATACGGTATCTCCTTTCCCAGTTTCCCCTCCGAAAAAAGTTTAAAAAATTAAAAAAAAATCCAACAACAAAAACAAACCCCTGTTCCCTCCCTCCTCCCTCTGTTCGCCTGTATTTATATTCTTATAAAAATTTGTTTAGTAAAAGAATTCCTTTGTTCCTAAGCTAATTGATATTATAGCAACACGGTGTAAACCAGTCTTTCCAAGAACAAAAAACTCTAATGCCCTATTCTTCTTATATTCTTTAATATCATTCTTATACCGTCTATCCATGCTATTATACTATCCCAATCATTTTAGTTTTTGTTGCTGAGTCTTCCTAGGGCTTAGTATGTCTAGCCTTTTATATTTAGGTTATATTTCTAAGGAATTCTATCTGTGCTTCTGTGCTATGAAGGTTGTTCTGTGCTTGGATCTGCTGTCATTTCTCCTGTCCTGCTGAGCCTTGTCAGCCTCTGCTGGATACAATCTCTTCTAATTAGTTTGTTTATGAATTTGCTTTGGTGTAGATAATAATCTCCAAGAGTCCCAGGTAGTTTTAACTGAGGTTACTTCCTTGAATGCTGAGGTAGTACATTCAGGACTTTCTCAGGGAAATAGAGAAACATCTTTTTACAAAGAGACATGGATGAATGATTATGTTAAAAGCGCCCCAAGAATATAACATGCAGACTCAGACAAAAAGTAAAAAACAATATGTCAATGATTAGAGCAGGGGCTTAACTTTGCTGATACTTTGTCAAACAGCTGTGCTGGCATCATGGCTCTCACTCTTCCTCTAGGAATTGGCTGTACCATGGAGCCACACAAGTATTTAAGCCATGTATTAAGGCATTAGAAGTGGAGGAGCATAATGAAGTTTATCCAAAAATTTAAACAAAAAATAATGAATGTGATAAAGAAAATAAATGAATTGAAGAAAGACAATTTGGTGCAGCGTAAAGTGAAGGAAAAGCCAAGGACTTAGATATTTTGTAAGAAATTTTACTATTTTAGGGATTCTTTATTTTGGTTATCTTTTCCTGAGAATGTAATTCACAGAAGCAACAGTGATAAATACATATTCCTCCCTTGTATTTTCAGTTCTAATTGTGTTTGTTTATTGATTGATTCGTCTCTTCCATGGAGGTAGCACCATCAGCCCAGATGATGTGGCTTAATTCAAACTGTATATTTACATGTACAATAGAATTATGTGTATTATAGGGGTATTTTTCTGGAAAATAGTTAATAGTAGAGATAATTGTGACTTTCTTAGACATTCTTACTGTTGTTTTATCTATTGTCTATGTTCTTCTAGGTTTATCTCTGATCACCTTCCTTAAAAAGTCCCCACTTTTCTAATCAAGTCACTTGTGGCCTGCTACTCCACTGTACCCTACTGTCCATCATCTGTATTTATGTCCTGTCATGGTATGTATATGTTCGGCCCAGGAAATGGCACTATGAGGAGGTGTGGCCCTGTTGGTATAAGTATGTCACTGTGGGTGTGGGCTTTAAGACCCTCATCCTAGCTGCTTGGAAGCCAAATTTCTACTAGTAGTCTTCAGATAAAGATGTAGAACTCTCAGCTCTACCCGTATTACACTTGTCTGGACACTGTCATGCTCCAGCCTTGAAAATGGACTGAAGAACCTGTAAGCCAGCCCCAGCGAAATGTTGTCTTAACAAGAGTTGCCTTGGTCATGGTGTCTGTTCACAACAGTAAAACCCTAACTAACTAAGACATATCCCTTGCCTTCCCTATAGAGTCCCACCCTTCCCATTTTCCTGATCAGATCAATGGTACTATTAGTCCTTTCTTTATAGGTCCCCAACTCTTCTATTCTTACCTCTGTTTTCACGTTCTCTTTCTGTACAGGTATATAATCTGACATTGAATGTTCAGTTCCTGAAAAAAATATTATTAATTGATTCTTTTCATCCCTACCTCAACCCCAGTTCCATTTCTGTACTGCTTAAATAGTTGGTTAGTTCAACGGTACAAATTTAGTCTCTCATATAACGTCTCTTTTATAATGTCTTTACCTCTTTGGCCTATTTGAAAGCAGGACATGAAATCACCCAGTAGGTGGAACTATGATTGACATATGTATGTGTGTTTTATGTTTTATTTCATTTAGGAATTTATTGAATATAAAAGGAGAGAAGAGGAAAAGAGAAGGAAGTGGATGAGAAGACAAGAGATCAAAGGCGCAGAATACGAGAGAGCAGAGAGATTGTATTTAGTGCTACTGCTTTAAGTTAGTCCAAAGAAAATTAGTGCGATGAATGCATGACTTGGTGGGCATTTGTTCTGAGGCAGACGTTTATTCTCTCTTCTTTGGCACTATCCTCGTTTCTTTAAATCATTCACTGTAAGTTTCTTTGCTGAATGTAATATCTCTTTACAAGGTATCATTAAAATCCTTGTATGAAATACTATCTATGAGAAATAGATTTGTATAATAAATGTAAATGGTTCCACATAGAAGTACATAGCTCAAATAGATATTTTTACAGGTTCTCTATGATTTTTGTCAAAACACTACATAATTATTAAGAAATATTATACATAGCCATAACTACATAATAAGACATATTTCTCTGACTTAGGGTAAGTTCACAAAATAACTTTACAGAATATGATACTTTATTTTGTATTAAATAGTAATATGAAAATTATTGGTACAGATGAATGTTTTCTTTCACTTTTTTTGAGAGCACAAATTCTCATTAGCTGAGGGATCCCCTAAACTCTCAGTGTAGCAAAAATGATCCTTATGCCTCTACTTCCAAAATCCTGGTTTGAAGCATGTATCACCATACCAGGATTTATATGGTGCTGGAGAACAAACTTCCTGCATACTACTCATAGAGCTATATCTCATCTCATCATCTGGTATGTTTTAAATGATATATATCTGAGTATAACTCAATGGAATAAAGGCTATGCATGATAATACTAAATTCTACAGTCATGCTAAATTGGGAAAACTAAAGAACAAAGCAAGATGTCTGCATTTGTTACTTATATAATATACAAACTGGAAGTTTTACCACAGCACCCAGTCTGGAGAAAGGTTAAAAAGCACATAAATGGAAAAGAAATAGGTCGATGCTTCTTTGTACATGATGTGATAAATTCAATGAACTTAGGAAATAAGATCAATATACAAACAAGTAGCATTTTCATATATAGTTATTTAGCTGTCCCCCAAATATAAAGTAATCCCCTGTACAGTATAAATGTACCTAACAATGGATTTAGCCAAAGAAATAAAATTCTCCTTCATTTGAAATTACACAATACTTACCCCCTAGCAGCGGGCAAAAGTTACCTTGCTCGTGGTGGTGTTCTTATATCAGTTAGGAGAAGAGCAGTTGGCAGTCTTTTATTGATCCTAGCTTGATAACTGTCCTGGTGACCAAAGCTGCCTTATGTCTAGGACTCATAAAATTCACATCAAATCAAATCCAGGCGGTACAAGAAAGGGAATTGGAAGACAGAAGAGAGACTTGCAAGCCACCACACACTTGCCCTCCAGCGCACAGCATGGGTGGGCCATAGACACCTGCTTACTACCAAGCCAAGCAGAATGGGTAGAGGGTGTCACCAGGATCCTCCAGCTGTGTGACCAGCTTGGGCCAGAGCTATCACAATGTGCAGGTATGTGTTAGTCAAGTGGGAGCAAAAGAGAAGTAGAACAGCTTGAGAAGAGAGATAAAACTGGAGACATGAGAGTGGAGAGGAGTGCCTGTTATGTGTAGCCAGCCCTGGCACCTGGACTCAAGGTCAAGCTCCAGTCCAAGCTGCCACTGAAGGCAGTATCTGGGTCGGTGGCTATACAGTAACTGGGGTCGGTGGCGAAGTCGACTCTACGGCTCATATTCCAATTAGATAAACCTGGTTGGACAGCTGTTAGGGACCAGAAAGATGTCCAGGAGCTGTGCGTAGCTGGCTCCACCCCTCACTGGATTTGGAGCTCAGGAAAATGAGCTCGGAGCTCCATCTCTCATTACTGGACATACTTGGAAGAGCAAGTCCTGCACCTCACCAAGGTAACACAGTGGAGCTGACCCTTGCGGGATAGTATGGGTGAGCTGACATCGAGTGTGTGTATGTGGGAGAGCTAACCCTGCCACTCATCTGCAATGGGATAGCACTGGAGCAGAGGTGGTGCCCCCCACTCCACCCCTTACCACCTCAGGTCACGAGCTCAGGAGAGTTATCCCTGATCTCTTCAGCTGCAGCACTCAGAACAACAGGCCCTGAACCTAGCCTAGCACGGCAGACCTGACCAGGTTGATCAAGGTATAGGTGAGCCAACCCAAGGGTGATAGGGTGGGAGAGTTGCCCTCACCACC
The DNA here is from genome assembly GCA_019843815.1 of Montemys delectorum. Classification (NCBI taxonomy): domain Eukaryota; kingdom Metazoa; phylum Chordata; class Mammalia; order Rodentia; family Muridae; genus Montemys; species Montemys delectorum. The sequence goes on along the minus strand of JADRCD010199097.1, from coordinate 14,086 downwards.
ACTGGTTTGGCATGAGATGGTATGGGGGCAGAATTGATGCTCCACCTCGTCCCTCACCACTTCAGGCCATCAGGAGAACTGGCCCTGAGGTCATGAGAGCCAGTGAGCTGGCCTTGCCACTCAAGCTGTGGCAACTCACAGCAGGGCTGGCCTTGGTTGACTGGGTGTCGAAGAGCCAGCCCTGAGGGTGAGAGAGAGATCTGGCCCTGATACTCCTCTGGCATGGGAGTGAGTGGGTGATGGCCTCTTTCTCATTTCCTTGCCATCTGCAATAGCCAGGAGAGCAGAGGTCATGAGAGCTGCAGAGCTAGTTGCCCACTCCCCCCTCCCAGCCTCAAGAGAAAGTCCCTCCCGCCCCCGCACCTCCTCTAGGCAGCACTGTGGAGCTGTCTTTGATGGCAAAGGCACAGGTGAGCCAGTTCCAAAGATGTGAGAGCAGAAGAGCTGTCCAAGCCCCTTACAGGCTACAACACTTTGGAGAGTGGGCCCCCTGTGCATTGACTGGACAGAATACTGGAGGCATGGGTGCCAGTGAACCGCTGTGAGTTGACCCTGCCTCTTGCAGATGGTGATATTGGGTGACCTAGGCAGAACAGTGTTGGATAGCTCACCCTGGTAGTGTGGATAAAAAAAGAGCCAGCACACTGACCAGCTTGGCTGCCATGCAGATCCAGATTCAAGGCTTTGAGTAGGCTCAACCCAAAATCTATAACATCTGCACAGTGGGGACACATGAAGGCACCAGTCCTGGAGACCCAGGACTACCAGATCTCTATAACAGAGAGCAGCAACAGGATGATCCAGAGGAGTCTCAGTGAAGATACAATATTGATGGTGTCACAGAAGTCAGAGATTTCAAGCCAGACTAGTTATTGTTTGCAATGAACATTTGCAAGTGAAGATGTGTGGACAGAGGGATGTTCTGTGGGACACACTGGGACATAATAACACTTCCATGATTAGATGTTATTTATGCTTTAAGGTTGTTGTTGTTGTTGTTGTTGGTGGTGGTTGGTTGTGCTTTATTTAGAGGGGGATGATACAAGGGTGACAGGTGGACATGAGGGTTCCAGATGATGAGTGGGTCTGGGGTGCATGATGTGCACAAAAAATCAATACAAGGTTGAAGAAAAAGAAATTGCACAATACTGAAAATAAATTATAGAGAATACAATGTGTAAATAACCTATTCTTATGAATTATAATAATTAGTATTTCTAAAATATGCACACTAGCCAAAGCAAAATGAGTATCTGATAGACTACAAGTAAGATTCTTCACAGATGTAAAAAGAGGAATCATAAAATTTGATTGAACCACACAAAAATTCTAGTAGTTTACATAGTCCTTGTGGTAAGGATATAAAAACAGAGGCAGAAAGAGGCATCATAACAACTGACTTCTATGTACAGCAAAAGTGCTAATGATAACAAATGGCACTGGCAAAAAGATTACCACATAGATAAATGGGTAGGATTTTCAGTGTAGAAATTAATCCAGACATAGGCAGTCAACTGATTAATGCCATAGGCAGCATGAAGATGAATCTTATTTTCAATATGTGTTAGAGGAAATCACTTATTCAATTGAGAAAACTGAATCTAGACATAATCCCTATGTCAAAGCACATACAAAACTCTGATGAACATGGATGAGGTCATAAGGAAGCACATGAAACCTTAAAAATACTAGTAAAAACATATTAGAGTAAGGTTGGAAGTTCATTAAGGCTCCTTGACACTAGAAACATTTTTTAATCCATTCCTCAAAACACAACTAATCAAGTCTACAAATGGAATTGTTAAAAAAAAAGCAATAAGTTTCCTGAACAAAATCACTTTCCCTAGACATTGGCAGTAGCAAAATGACATATGCATAAAATTATGATTTGTTTTTTTATTTGTCAAGAGGTGAATATTCAGACAATATAAGAAATTCCTCAAAAAGTAATCAAACAACAATACAAATGACCTTAAGACATATATTTACTTCATTAAAATTAGTACATAAATTTTCAACAATAAATGAAAAAGTTCACAGCAAAACTAATTACTGTGGAAATATAAATACAAACTCAAAGTAGCTCTTTACCATAGTTAAAGAAACACCCACAAAACAAACAAAAATGTACCAAAGGCTGATGATAAAGAGAAATATTCATATTTTGGTTGAATTGAAAAGAAATGCAGAGGTTATGGAAAAAGCTTCATTGTTCTTTCCCTTGACTCAATGCCTGCATTTACTACAGCACTATGTACAGCAGCCACAATACAGAATCAACTGGGAGGTGCATCAGTATATAATAGGTATAATATGTTAGGAGTGCAGTTAATGGAACCAGGAAACTGTTATTTATAATAGCATAAAAAATCCTAAATTCGTTAAGTGAAACATATAGACACAGGAAGGAAAACCTATCACTTTATTTGTAAAAGTTAAATCATAGAGGGCCTAATAGTAGAAAGTACAACCAAGGGAGACATTTATGTCCGCCTTAAAGTCCTCTATCATCTCTTGATAAGTGATTTTAGATCTAAATCTTGCTTTTTCCAGTGTGATAGTGTGTCCAGGACTTGCTATGGGAGGAGAATTGGGTTCTGATGATGCCAAGTAACCTTGGTTTCTGTTGCTTATGTTCTTATGCTTGCCTCTCACCATCTGGTTATCTCTAGTGCTACCTGCCCTCACTGTATCTGACTGGAGCGTGTCCTTCCTGTGATCCTGTGATTCTGGGATCCTGTGACCCTGAGATACTGATGTGACCAACCTCCTGAGATCCTGTGATCCTGGACATGTTAGAGCACCTGGGAATCGAGCTTCCTCTGGGTGTTGTGGGACTGGTTCAATTCCCCAATAAAAAGACATAAATTAACAGACTGGATACATAAATAGAACCCAGCATTTTGCTACATACAGGAAACACACCTCAGTGACAAAGACAGACACTGCTTTAGCGTGAAAGGCTGGAAAACAATTTTCCAAGCAAATGGTCCTGAATAAAACAAGCTGGAGTAGCCATTCTAATATCAAATAAAATTGACTTTCAACCAAAAGTTATTAAAGAAGATAAGGAAGGACACTTCATACTCATCAAAGGAAAAATATACCAAGATGAACTCTAAATTCTGAATATCTATGCTCCAAATGCAAGGGCACCACATTCATAAAAGAAACTCTATTAAAGCTCAAGTCATATATCACACACCATACAATAATAGTGAGAGACTTCAACACCCCACTCTCAGCAATGGACAGGTAATGGAAATAGAATCTAAACAGAGACACAATGAAACTGATAGAAGTTATGAATCAAATAGATTTAACAGGTATGTATAGAGCATTTCATCCAAAAACAAAAGAATATACCTTCTTCTCAGCACCTCATGGTACCTTCTCAAAAATTGACCATATAATTGCTGAAAAATCAGGTCTCAACAGACACAAGAAGATTGAAATAATCCCATGCCTCCTACCAGATCACCATGGACTAAGGCTGGTTTTTAATCACAACAAAAACAACTGAAAGCCCACATGGAAGCTGAACAATGCTCTACTCAATGATAATTTGATTAAGGAAGAAATAAAGAAAAAAATTGAAGACTTTTTAGAATTTAATGAAAATGAAGACACATCACACCAAAACTTATGGGACACAATGAAAGCAGTGCTAAGAGGAAAACTCATAGCTCTGAGTGCTATGAATTTAAAAGAAATAATATTTTAAGCATTTGTATCACTACATTTGAGAATTATATGACATCATTCCAATTATTAATGTAAAAGCTACTAAAAATGTTCAAAGTCTATTTTTACCCTAGGAATGAAAAAGAAGAGCCTTCTAGCATTGCTGTTTTACAGAGTGAAGGATAAGTTTTATTATCCTCACATGATTGTTTGAACATTCATTATGCAAGCATTAAAGAAATTAATGCAGCCGTATATAGCCTGTAGTGAAACTCATCAAAACAATTAAAATGTAGCAAGACACTTGTTTAAATTACATTACATGTTTTCATTTTTACATTATTATATTATATACATATATATATCTTGTCACTTGGAATGTGATAGTCTTTTGTAAGATGAGTGGAATGCTTAATTTAAATGTGTAATTTCTAGATAACTTGTCAGAACCCTTGATAAATATGCCTAGGTATAAGAAAAAAATATTATCTAACCAAAGGGTTTTGACAGGTGGTTGGCTCCTATCCTTACCGTAAAATACTAAATAAAAGCAATGTAGGAGAAAAAAAAGTACAATCAAATCAAGGGAAAGAAAGCAAATGGGTAGACAAGAACCATAAAATACTTGGAGATGGATAGATCTTAACAGAACATTAGGGTCATCCTAGCCTACATTAATTAATGTACATTTTATATTTCACTTTATGATTATGTATGTGGAGCATGGGGTGCATGTGTAACATGTCATGTATGTAGCTGTCAGTAGCTATCTTACAATGTAAGTTCTCTCCTTCCAGCTTGTGCGTCCCAGGAACTGAAATCAGGTCCTTAGGTTTTACCCAATAAGCAGTCTCTTCAAGTACACGCTAAAGGAATGCTGGAGAAGAAGAGAATAGTCTTCCACAGAGGGGCAGACACTAATTGGTTATCTGAAGCCAAATGGTCACTCCTCAAAAGATACATACAAGTAATATTGCATGGATTGAGTGGGTTAAATTTATGTATTTAGGAATATATATGTATATATATACATATGTGTGTGTGTGTGTGTGTGTGTGTGTGTGTGTGATGACAATTAATGAAAATAGAGGCTGTATATTTCAAAGATAACAAGAAAGAGGTGGTATATGGGAAGATTTGGTGGAAGGAAAGAGAAGGGACAAGTTGTGTCATTATATCATAATCTTAAAAAGGAAATAACTAATAAAATAGAAGATATGAAAACTAAAAAGTATAAACAAAACAAACAAACAAACAAAAAACAAACTTAGAATCTCAAGGTCCCCATCAGGAAGAAATGCTAGCAAGGTAGGAAGCATAGACAAAAACTTTTCTGATTTTCCATGATACATTGTGAACATGTTTTTGAATTTCACCCATAAATAAGAACCAATGTTTTATTTCAATTAGAAACCAAAGCAAATCAGATAAAACAAAACAAAAAAATCCAAACAAACAAAAAACAAAGCCAGAGAACCAGGTGGTTAGCTGACTGGTAGAGTACTCGTCAGTTTTTGGATTCAATACTAATACTTGAAGAAAAAGGAACAGAACAAAAGGATGAAAATTAAACATAAAAGTAATTTTTAAAATCACTTTTAAAGTATATTTGTTTCTTTTTTGTAAGGGAGAGGTGCGCTAAAGCAAAGTTCATCATATGCATGTATGAAAATTCCATAAAGAAACATTACGTTGAACAATTAGTGTAGACTAACAAAAATATGACCAAACAAATATGCTTAAACAAATTGTAAAAGTCAAATGATACATATTCATTATGAATTTAAGACATGTAATGGGAAATATGAATCCCATAAGAACAGTGTGTAAGGTAATTAACTTCTATACAAACTCCAGTTTAACAGGATCTGCCTATATGCCCATCAGTTGGTCTCTCTTCCAGGAGGTCAGCCTCAGGCACTGTGTTTCAGAGACTAGAACTCAGAACAATGAGGTCAAGTGCCAACCTTCACCTCAAGCACATAAGGCCTATGAGGTATGTCATGTTAGTCAAAACAAGGCCCCAGTCATAAATGAAACATACATATAATATATAGGTTAGAAAACTCAAGAATTACATTACAGATTGAATTTTAAAAGTCTAAAAGTAATTTATAAACACTTAACTATGAAACATTGTTTCAACTGTGGGTTTCTCATATCTAAGTAGGCTTTTATTTTTACTAAGATTTCTCTTCTGAGAAGGAAGGGAAGATGATTATAAATATTTATAACAACCATGACACTCTTCAGGCTCAGCTAAGATTGGTTTAGATTATTTCTTTACGAAAATATTTTTTCATGCTAAATATAGTTACTTCTCCCACATTACAACTATGAATTTTCTCTCTCTTATTGTAGAATATTGAAATTCATTATAGATCCTGTATTGATACCTTGATGTTTAATGCCTCCATACATACAAAAGGAGACACACACAGTACATGTCATCAGAATTTACAAGCCCAGCAACAATTCTAACCATCCTCTTTCAGAAATAGGAGGAACTGGCAGAGCAGAAAAGTACATTTCAGTCTTATCAGGTTAAATAATCATTGTAGTAGGTTCTGGAAAACAGAAGCAGATTTATATCTTGAAATTAAATTACCTTTGGATTAAACTGACTTTATTGGATTTTTTTTGAGAGCTAACCTAGATTTCTGACAAAACAGCTACTAACTAACCCAATACAGAATTTCTTTTCTTTTAGTAAAGTATTAAGTGTATTTACCTAAAGTGTACTTTGGAAATGCAATGTGGAAAATATTTATTAAATATAAATATTTCTTTCAAAGTTATTTATGCTTATAGAAGTCAGATTATTCATTTATTTTAACTTTATTGGATCTTTGTGAATTTGACATCATTCACCCCAATTCTACTCATGCTCCCCTCCCCTTGTACCGCTCCTCCACCCTTGCAACCTCTCCTCCAATAGAGGGAAAGTCTCACAGTGGGAGCTGTAGTGTATCACAGTGTATCCCACAGTTTTCCCTTTTGTTGACATTTCTTTCCTCAAGAAGGTTCCTTCAACAACTCCTTGGTCTTGTTTGAGGCCTCTGGCTTCTGTTACTCTATCAATACTGGAACCCCACTGGGATTCTTCTAGACTATCTTCTTGTTGCCCTATGTCATGGAGATCCTGAAGCTTTGGATCTGTAGGATCAGTTCTCTTTATTCACTCCAGCAGTTCATGGATGGGGTAGGTATTGGGGTAGGCTAGACTGATGGTTGTCTCAGGGTAGCTTCCTGTTTGGGCTCCCTCCAGTGAACTGGTGATCATCTCTGGCTCCCTTTCTTTAAGGAAATGTCAGGCTGCTAATCATTTAGATAGATGTTCACAGGTCACTGAGCATAGACATAGGCTCTCTCCACTCTGCCACTACTGATTCATGAGTGACACAGCAATGCCTATTTTTAAAATGGAGAATTCCATATGTGCATACTAATGTATACATTCACAATTGCATATATAAATTTCAAAATGACACTGTTTCAATGGAATATACATTGAAAGGAACAAAAACAACTGCTACCATTTTTTTTTGACACAGGTGAACTCTTAAGGATCCAATAGAAAAATGAAAATATTTATCCAGATTGGATGAACATAAATATACAGTTGGATTTGGACTTTCAAACAGATGAAAAACCTGAAACTTTATACTGCAATGGTAAGCTTTTCTTCATCTTTTGTGAAGTGTAAGTTGTCACACAAATATGTCTAGGACCACAACATATTCAGAATAACACAGGATATTTTAGAAGTGATGGATGTTTCAAGCAAGTGACTTCTGACATTTCCCAGTGTGTTTGGTGCATGGGGATCAGTCAGAGTAGATGAGGAAAAATTGACAAGAGGAGCAAAAATAGATGATGGGAACAGTTGACATTTGAAGTCAAATAAAATTCTAAATTTCTAAAAGTGTCTTCTAGCAGGAAAGGTTGATGTTCTGAATAGTAGTTTTCCTGTGATGCTCGGAAGCTGGGATTATAAATGCCCACCCTCCAGTGTGTTCCCCTAGATCATGACATTGTTTTCTAGTGTTAGGAGTCAAGAGATCTCTATGACTACAGAGAAAGGAAGGAAATTGTTGCCTTATGTGTGCTGGTGAAACCCTAGAGTTCATGGCATCAAACTCAATTCGATGCAGGTTCCAGGGCTTAGCTCTATATGTACATCCTTGGACTAGCATGCTCTGAGCCATGAGTTCTATTCCCAGCACTGCATGTTATGCAGACATGGTTTGCTAACAGAGTCACTGATACTAGCACTGCATAAGTGAAAGCAAGGGACTAGAAGCTCCTTCTAGGCTGGTCTCTATATTTCCTTAGGTGTAGGTGGAGCTGATGCTACTGATTTGAATACACATTAGTTCAAAAGATAACATATGTATCATCTCCACATAATAAATAAATCATTGAAATAATATGGAAGACATTTTTGCAAAAAGTTAGGTGTTTTATTTACTATTGTATAAACCTGGGTGTAATGACTTCGGTATCAATCATAATAGATAATTTTTCCTGGAGAGGTACACTTTCATTCAGTGATGTATAAGATTGTTTGCTTTATTTTGATAAACTTTCTAACATGTTAGCAAGCTCCAGTTGACCCGAGTGCCAGAGTCAGAATATGATACCCTTCTTAAACTCCACTTTCATTTCATTAATGTGAAAATGCCAGTTTTGTTTTTAAAATTTGCATTTTAATAAGTGTATTTGTATGTGTGTGCATATATGTGTGAGACAGATGGGGGTGAGACAACAGTGAGTGTATCTACACATGGATGTGGAGGTCAGATGATGACATTCTAAAAGAGCTGATTCTCTCCTTACACATGTAAGTGCCACAGGTTCAACTAAGATCATCAGTCTTGGCAAAAACCTTCTTCACTTGTGGAGCCATCTTTCTTGTCACAGAAGGTATAGTTTATAGATGTAATCAGTTAACAGGATATACTTGGTTCTTGAAAGATTAAGGACAACCTCATTCTCTATCATATAATAAGTGACATAAAGTAAATGTAAATCCATCGCCATCATATCAAAAGTCAAAAATGACATAGTTAAGTCACTATGATTATTAATAATAACAGGACTCACATCTACTCTTTATAAGACAGCCAGATAAGCTTGGGGTTTACATGCCCTTCAACAGGACGGGAAGAAGCTACAAAATGAAGATTCTAAAGATAGGACATCACCACCTACAACCTCGTCAGGTTCCATGTCCCCAGTTGCTGTGAGTAACAGCTAGGGTCCCCCTCCATTGATTATCAGATACCTCCCTTAAGCCAGGTCTCTGCCTTATCCTAGAGATGCCCCCTCAACTTCCTACCCCTGTCAGCTGCAGAATAACATTCATTCTCATGGCACTCTGGCAATTCCTCCTGTCCCTCTCCAAACCTGATCCTGAACCCCCTCTCATTTCCCTTACTCTTCCCTCCCCCCACACAGTTCCCTCCCTCTATCTATATCTTATGACTATTTTATTCCCCCTCCTAAGTGAGATTCAAACATCCTTGTTTATGTCTTCCTTCTTGTTTAGCTTCTTTGGGTCTGTGGAGTGTAGCACCACTATCCTGTGTTTTATGGATAATAGACACTTATAAGTGAGTATATACCATGCATGTCCTTTGGGACTGGATTACCTCACTCAAGATGATATTCTTAACTTCTATCCATTTGCCTGCAAAATTCATGATATCTTTCTTTTTAATAGCCAAATAGTATTTTATAATGTAGATGTAACACATTTTCTTTATCCATTCTTCAATGAGGGATATCTAGGTTGTTCCAGTTTCTGGTTATTACAAATAAATCTGTTATGAGCATAGTTGAGCAAATGTCTTTGTGTGATGGTGGAGCATCTTTTGTGTATATGCCCAGGTATGGTATAGCTAGGTCTTCAGGTAGAATTATTCAGTTTTCTGAGAAATACCAAATTCATTTCCAAAGTGGTTGTACAAGTTTGCACTCCCACAGCAATGGAGGAGTGTTCCCCTTGCTTCAGACTTTCACTAGCATGTGATATCTATTGAGTTTTTTATCTTAGCCATTCTGATGGATTTAAGGTGGAACCTCAGAGCTGTTTTGATCACCATCTCCCTGATGACTAAAGATGTTGAACATTTCTTTAAGTGCTTCCTGGTCATTCAAGATTCATCTGTTAAGAGTTCTCTGTTTAGCTCTGTACCCCATTTTTAATTTGTCTCTTTGAGTTGTTGACATTTAACTTTTTGATTTCTTTATAAATTTTGAACATTAGCCCTCTGCCCAATATATGGTTGGTGAAGATCCTTTTCCCCATAATGCAGGGATGGTAGATGGACCAGAGACAAAGGAAATGGCCAAGCAGTAACTGATCCAACTTGAGATCCATCCCATGGACAAGCACCAACCCCTGACACAATTAATAATAGTCTGTTATGTTCACAGACAGGAGTCTAGCATGCCTGCCCTCTGAGAGCCTCCACCCAGCATCTGACTCAGAGAGATGCAGACACCCATAGACAAACAGTAGATGGAGCTTGGAGACTCTTGTGGAAGAACGAGAGGAAGAATTTTGGGCCCTAAAGGGGATAGGAATTCCACAGGAAGGCAAACAGAATCAACTAACCTGGACTCTTGGGGCTCTCAGTCTGAACCACCAACCAAAAACATACATTAGGCTTCCAGGCACATATGTAGTATCTGAGCAACTTGATTTCCATGCAGGGTAGGTCCCAGACAACTGGAGCAGGGGGCTATCCCAAAAGCCTTTGCCTGTAATGTGGGATATGCCTTGTCTTACCTCTAAGAGACTTGATGTTCCAGGGTGGTCCCTTGATGACTGCTGGAGGGAACTTGCTCAGAGAAGAAGCCGGGGGAGGGGGCAGTACAAGGATTCTGGGATGGAGCAACCAGGAAGGGGTGGGTGAGAGGGATGTAAAGTAAATAATAAACAAAAACAAACAAACAAACAAAAAATGGCATGTGTCCAAAGATCATCAGTTGAGGATACAGACACAGCTGTGCTCCTCACAAACAGATAAGAGTACTACCAAGAACTGTCACAATATAATCACTCATGTGAAAAAGTAAAGTAGAGCTAACTCTTTAAACAGTGGAAGAAAAGTTTCACCGCATCCCTAAGGGAATGTTTTGTTCTGTAAGTTGATTTAAAAAATATCCTAGAAGCCAGAAGAAAGTGAAAACCATTTTACAAATAAAAACCAGGCAAACATGGAAGCTCTCAGCTCACACTGTGCCAAATGAGAACATCCTGCAGCAAGAATAAAGAAGGCACACCCACTTGAGGGAAAGCAGACTTTGTCATTCTGCAACCATCTTTCAGGAATGACTACAGGAAATGGCCTAAATGGAAAGGTGAGCAAGACAGAGGGAAATGCAGCAGAGATAAGAAAGCAGTGTTCCATAAAGCAAAAATATGAACAAATAGTACTGTGGTCTATTTTCCGGTTTTGATATTTTAAAACAAATTTCATTATTGAAAATCTCTGTAATGTTACTCTGAATATGTTTGCAAGTGTGTTTATAATATTATGACAACTATATTAAGACAGGAATTTCTAAAGGGTCGCGAGGAAAGGAGAGGCAGGGTTTCAGCACCTCACTTGAAGGGCTGCGTGACTGCGGCGGAGAGCACCGTGAGTGGGAGGCGTCAGTCATAACGTACAGCTCCCTAACCACACGGGCAGAAAACTGTTTATGCAACGCAGAAGAAAGCAGAAAGGGCAAAATTTTAAAACAGTTTAAAAAAATGAAAACAGGAAGTGGTGGAAGTAAGCATGAATATCACTATGAGATGAACGCAGGGACGACACAAGACTGGAGTTGGCGATAAGAGCTTCAGAAGCCAGTCAGTACATCCTATCCGTAAAATATATCATTTAAAACATGATATAGAGAAGTTCTAAGGTTCAGAGTGATTTATAGCATAAATATGAATGAAACTTCAGCTCCCATTTTGATATAATGTAGACAAAAGGAAAACAAAATTTGCAGTAGAGATGGAGGTTAAAAGGTGGACCATTGGAAAGCAAGGAGAGAGAGAGAGAGAGAGAGAGAGAGAGAGAGAGAGAGAGAGAGAG
>JADRCD010199096.1:32536-42751 GCA_019843815.1 Montemys delectorum | reverse complement strand
GGCTGGAAGTCTTGGGTTCTATAAGACTTCCAGCCCAGGGATGGCACCACCCACAAGGGGCCCTACCCCTTTGATCACTAATTGAGAAAATGCCCCACAGCTGGATCTCGTGGAGACATTTCCCCAACTGAAGCTCCCTTCTCTGTGATAACTCCAGCCTGTGTCAAGTTGACACACAAAACTAGCCAGTACACCATATCTTTCCTTTTTTCCATACAACCAGACACTTAAAATGGGCATCAGCAAAGGTCAAGATGGAGTATGGGCTGCTGGTCTGTATGTAGTCTAATGTCAGTTACCTTCACACTGTAGGAGTGGAGAGAATCACTGTGTTGGATCCTTTCCAGGTTAGTTTCAGCACCCCTTTGGCTACTTACTTGACACAGATGGACTGGAATAAGGGGAAACTGGTGGTGGCCTCAGAGGTTGGCTGGGTCTCTCAGTTTAGTGACTGGCCTGTATGGAGAGCTAGAGAGTCCATAGTGACCTGAGAAAGGAATGTTTAGAGAGTTCTGCCAACTGTGGTCTCTGAGCCTGGGAAGCACTGGGAGGTCTTCCAAACATAATCTCGCAGAGATGGAAAGGGTGAGGTGGGGGTGGGGGGTAAATCCCTCCCTAGATGGGATGCCCCAAGCTGAGCCAAAGCAAAGGAGGAGGTTTGTCCATCTACTGCTGGTCTCTAATGAAAATTTTGTTAGAGTATTTTTTAATGCCCTGTTTTTTTATTGTTGGGTTTTTTTGTTTGTTTGTTTGTTTGTTTGTTTGTTTTTTGGTTTGTTTTTTTTTTTTTTTTTTTTTTTTTTTTTGGTTTTTTGAGACAGGGTTTCTCTGTGTAGCCCCGGCTGTCCTGGAACTCACTCTGTAGCCCAGGCTGGCCTCGAACTCAGAAATCCACCTGCTTCTGCCTCCCACGTGCTGGGATTAAAGGTGTGTGCCACCACCGCCCAGCCTGTTGTTCTTTTTTAACCTGCCCAGAACTCTTAGTTCTATCTGCACAATGAATTTTTCTATTTTAGCTATTTCTTTAGCTATTTGGGCTACAAAAGTCAGGCCTTTCTTTGTTGGATTCCATTGCTAGGAGGAAGCAAATCAGGAGACTAGTTCCTTGAGGAGCTTCTTAGCTTCTATTTGAACAGTTTTAGTCTGGAACACTTCTACCCACCCAGAAAAGGTATCTATAAAAACTGAAAAGTGCTTTTATTCTTCCCCAACAGGCTGGATCATGGTGAAGTCAGTTTTTCCAGAGTTTGCCAGGATGTTGGTCTCTCAGTAGACCCTTTCCCGGGTAAGGAATCTTTATTTTGGATTCACTTGAGCACAAACCTGGCATCTGGCTGAAAGATCTCCCCTGCTCGGTTGCCCAGTCTAAGTACAACATACTTTGTTCTGAGCCACTCCGAAGGTTTTGTGAGCCCTAGTTGAGTAGCCTGGTGAAGATTGTTACCAGAGACCTGACAGTTGTTTCTGGGAGAATGATTCCTTCTGAGATCCTCCATCAGCCTGTGGGGTTGAGCTATCCATTTCTGCTTTACCATGGAGTCTCAGGCAGCCCTGGGTCATGGTATCAATAGTTGTATCGCCCTTTGTCAGGTAGCTGGGTCAGCAGCCTCATGGTGAAGGACAGCTATTTGTAGGGGAAACCAAATACCCTCTAGAAGGGCCAAGATTCTTTTTAATGTCCCTTCTCCCAGTGGTGAGAACCCCCCTTTCACGGTATAGATCATGTCGTAGGCATGCCTGGTAGTGAAAGCATCCTGGCTGATGATCCATGCATGTGATGGTGGACTTTCCACTTCCCCATCTGAGAGCCTGGGTCAGGTCAGTCAGCTCTGCTCTCTAGGCTGAGGTACCTGGCTTGGGCCCAAATCATTTCCGTTAAAATAACTACTGTAGCTCCTCTGGTTTCGTCTTTCACCACCTGACAGTCATGGGTGAGCATCTGTATCATCAAGCAAGACGCTAGCCAAATTGATGATGGTGGGTTTCTCAAACCAGACTCTAGGGTCAGCCAGGAGCAGAGACTGGTACTGGATTACACAGACATTAAACCGCCAGCACTTTGGTGCTTGGAGGAGGAGGGCCTCAACCCTGTTATGGATGCTGTGAATATAAGATCTCTTTTTGTTTGTTTCTCTGTGTAGTCCTGGCTATTCTAGAACTTACTGTGTAGACCAAGCTGGCCTTGAACTCAAAGTTCTGCCTGCCTCTGCCTCCTAAGTACTGAGATTAAAGGTGTGCTGTTGGATATAAGATCTTGACCCAGAGTTTGAGGTAGCCTGGTCTATACAGTGAGTTCTGGGACTACCAAGGCTACACAGAAAAACCCTGTCCAAAAAAAAAAAGCAAAGATGGGTTGCTGCCAATGGGAGTCTGAAAAACACATCTTTCAGGTCCAGCACTCATCTAACACTCCTAAGGGTCCAAACGAAGGCACCCTAACCAGACCAGGCTACTTTCTAATTTGTTTTCTTTGGGGCTGGAGGTGTCAGACACCCCCTGAAGTATTAGGCAGCAATTGATCAAAGGGAACACTAGCGACCTGGAACATCTCAGGTTGTACACCTCCTAGGAGTCCCCTGACCACCACATTCTTCCTCACTCTAAAGGACTCTGAGACCTCTGATGGCTTGAGGTCTGGTCTCTGGGATTTTCATGGGCCCTCCATAACTGTTATAGGGTATTTACCAAAGGAGACTGCTTGAACAAGGGATTAAGCCAATAGAAAGTCTTTATTAGCCTGCCAGCAACTACACTGGGTGTCCAGGATCCCAGTGGAGCACCCAGCCTTTCTCAGGGTGAGCTTTTAAGCACAAAAGCTATGTCCTGGCTTGACATACTTCAGTTAACAAGAACAGTTAGCCAGAAATGGAACTACAGAAGCCAAAAAGTAAAGTTAGTACATTTAGACACTTTCCCAGAACAATAGACTCTGATCAATTGGGTCTTTGTTTTCATTTTTGGCAGGTGGTTCTGTCTATGTGCTGAATTTTACAGCCTAAATGGCACTTTCATCATGGAATCAGTTATGCTAAGGGCTGTGACCCTGATACAGTATGAGCATGAATACACACACACACACACACACACACACAGAGAGAGAGAGAGAGAGAGAGAGAGAGAGAAAGAGACAGAGAGACAGAGACAGAGAGAGAGAGAGAGAGAGAGAGAGAGAGAGAGAGAGAGAGAGAGCAATTTAACTACATATCCACTTAGCAAAACAGTAATAGCAGATGCTCCCAGAGGGCCTTGGGCTTTCTAGCCAAAAGCTTTCAACCAGCTCCACAGTGCCAGGTGTGTGTTCCAGTTCTAAGGCATTCATATTTAAGGGCTTTCTTAGAACTATGGACTTTGAATGGTTAGAACAGTGGCTCTCAACTCTCCTAATGCCGAAAACCCCTTAATATGGTTCTTTATGTTGTAGTGACCCCCAACAATAAAATTATTTTTCCTATTTCACACCCGTGATTTTGCTGTTGTGAACTTTCATGTAATTATCTGTGCTTTTCTAGGATCTTAGGTGACCCCTGTGAAAGGGTCAGTTGACTCTGACATGGGTGGCCCACAGGTTGAGAACCACTGGACTTTGCTCTGGTTTAGCAGGTGGTGCTGCCTCCATGTTGTGTCCCATGAATGGCACATCCGTCCTGATGTTGGCTGTGCTAAAGTTCACCTGTGAGTGCCTGGGAATTCCAGGTTAAAGTTTTACTTGAGCCTGTTCTCGAGTCTATGTCACTTCATTTTGCAGCATCTTTCATCTATGCTTTTATTTATTTATTTTTCTTCACAATCAGGCCCAACCACTTTAATGAGCACTTGTTGAATGAGCTGAAGATGCGATTAGGAAAACTACCTGAGTGCCAAGTAAAGCTACAGTCCTTATGTATGCCACATGAGACAGTATTTATCAACAGCTAACCTTCCGTCCATATGTAGATGCTGTTATTAGTTCCAGTACTGCTCATTAAAGCTCTTCTTCTGCAATCCTCAGCCCAGGATGCAACTTTGAACCACAAATATCTCATGGCCAGGTTCCTTTAGTCTCCCTTGGTCTCTGTTTTTTCAGCACTTGGATAGCTATTTTGTAGTAGTTGATCCAATGTTTTCTCCTGAGATTTGCCATGCACTTTGTTTGGGGGGGGCGCGGGGGGGGGGGACTGGTGATGGTGGTGCTGAGGATGAGACTCAGAACTTCAGGAATGCCAGGCAAGAGCTCTGTCACTTAATGACACACCAGCCACCCAGAAGTGAGGTGTGCTCTGCTCGGTGTCTCTTATTGGGAGGCACATGATCTCTGCTTGACCTGTTGAGGAGATGTTGACATTGGTTGCCTTGATTAATTTGTTCTGCTGGACCAAGAAGTTATAGCAGTACCAGTTTTGCATTGTGGTGACTAATTGGTGAGAGACACATCTGTGTAAACATCCTGTTTAGTTTCCCCACTCTCGACCTTCCAAATCCTATTTACTACTTGCCGGTCTACTAAAAGGAGAGGTTGGAAGTTTCTCTTCTCCTTGTCTATTCCTTTCTTTTCTGTATATGTTTTTACTTGTTCTTGTGTGTGTGAGTAATTTGTCTGCCTGTATATCTGTCTACCATATACATGCCTGGTGCCCATGGAGGCCAGAAGAAGGCATTAGATCCCCTGGAACTGGAGTTAAACATGGTTGTGAACTGCCACATGGGTGCTGAGAATTGAACCCAGGTCCCATGGAAGAGCAAGCAGTGCTCTCAACCCTTGAGCCAGCTTTTGAGGCAGCATCTGTAGCCCAGCTGGCCTTGAATTCATACTTCTCTTGCCTGAGCCTCCCAAGTCCTGGGATCTCTCTATCTCTCTGCCCCCTCCCTCTCTCTCTCCCCTCCCCCTCCCCTCCCTCTCCCCCTCCCTTTCCTTCTCCCAACCCCCCCCCCCGTGTATGTGTGTATATATATGAACATGTGGCTATGGTTGCACATGCAGTAGCACATGTGTTCATATAGACAGAGAACATAGGTTTCTTTAGAGGAGTCATCTGCGTTATTATCAGTGGTGGTTTTTTCAAGACAGGGTTTCTCTGTGTAGCCCTGGCTGTCCTGGAACCCACTCTGTAGACCAGGCTGGCCTCGAACTCACAGAGATATGCCTGTCTCTGCCTTCTGAGTGCTGAGATCTAAGGCATGTGCCACCACTGCCCAGTTCAAAGGATGCTTTTTAGGAGTCACTTTTCTCTTTCCATTATGAGTTCTGGGCATCAAGGTCGGTTCACTGGGCTTGTTTAGCAAGTGTTTTTGCTGGCTAGCCATCCCACCAGCCCTTCATTATTTTTCATCAGGGCCTTCTCAGTGTGATACCACACCAGCTAGCCAGCAGACTCCGGTGATCGACCTTTCTCTACTTTCCCTAGTCCTAGCACTGCAAGCAAGAGCCACTGAAGACTGAAGTCACTATTGATAGAGCCATTTCCCTGGCCCCTTTCTTTGCTTCTCTATGTCACTAAAAACTCATGGATTCTCTTGCTGGCTCCTGGGTGCTGGAAGGTGAGCTGTCCTGTTCTACATTGCCTTCCTTGCCATGACATACTGGAACCTCTGAAACAAAACTGTCTTAAAGAAGATGCAGCTGATGAGCCAAGCACAGCATCTGGGAGAGAAGGGAGTATCCTGAAGCAGGAGAGTGTGGTGCTCAGTAGTTAAGAGCACTCCTGTTCTCCCAGAGTTGAGTTCAATTTCCAATACTCACATGGCAACTCACAGCCATGTGTAATCCAGGTCCAGGGGTTCTTCTGCCCTCTTCTGGCCTCGATGGGTACTACATGTAAGTGATGCACAGCTAAACAGGCCGGCAAATGCCCATATGCATAGAATTCTTGTTGTTTTGGGTTTTTGTTTCTTTTTTTGTTTCTTTTTTTCTTTTTTTTTTTTTTTGAGACAAGCTTTCTCTGTATAGCCCTGAGTTCCCTGGAACTTGCTCTGTAGACCAGGCTGGCCTCAAACTCAGTGACCTGCCTGCCCCTGCTGAGATTAATGGTGTGCCCCACATCTTGTCATAAGATAGAATTTAAGAAGTAGGGTGGAAGGGTGGAAGGAGGAGTGGGGAACGACAGAGAGAGAGAGACAGAGAGAGACAGAGAGAGAGAGAGAGAGACAGACAGACAGACAGAGAATATGAACTGCCTGAACTACCAGCAATGGACTTCGCCAGGCTTTTGCCATAGCACAGCAAGGAATGCATGTGGGGATAGGAACAGATTTGTCTCTGCACAAAATAATGGCCACCATTGTTCATATTATTGTGGGATCCACTTAGATCCAACATAACTCAAATAAGGAGTCAGTGTAGATGACACAAATTTATTGTAATCAAGCCACTACTGACCCATCAGGGCCACAGAACAGACTTGGGAGCTGAACTGTGACCTTGAAGGAAAGTTGTACAGCATATTTAAAAGATGAAACCATAATGTGATGGGGAACAGGGTGGGCTGGAGCATTGTCTAATTATATTTTGACATAAGGGGTTGAGCAAGGGAGATAGATTCCAACAATCAGGGTAGGAGTTTGTTCCTAGGCCTGGGAACATGAACTTAGTTTGACCCTGCCAGAAAGATGGAGAAGTTGTCCCTAAGATAGGTGAACTCAGACAACTGTCTCCTTACAAGTTGTCTCTGAGATGGGTGGACTCAGACAACCATCTCCTCACAGAAGCTGTTCAGCTGTTGGGAAGTCCCCAGCCCCCCTAGCACCTGGGACCTTGAACTTAGTTTCCCCCTATGATTAAATGGAGTCTGAAAACAAAATGGCAGAACTTAGAACAAGTTTTTTTTTGCTTGTCCCCAACATTCTGTGCTAAGAATCTGGATAGATAGCAACACGCAAGGAAGGCACAGGGAAGAAAGCCCCAGTGAGTCAGGCTATACACGGAGAGACATCTCTCTCCAGGCTGTTACTAGAACACAGTCACAGGGGAAAAGTGACCATTCAAGCACAAGGTGTTTGATGGAGAAGCCGGCGGTGTTAAGTGGTGATATTATGGTAGCATCTGGGATGAGAGACTTCCACAGGCAGCTGAGAAGACCCGAGTCCCCTCCATGAGCCCGAGTTCCAAGGAAAGAAACCTCCAGGCTGAATGGACATCTGGAGGAGAAAATAAACCACTGTATAGAAGTGCAACTGGAGCTGGAGGCTGTGAGAATGATTCAGGACACTAATCTGGAGCAAGTTCAGATGTCAGAGCTGCAGCTTTCCTCTTATGTGATGACGTCATGTCAGAAAACACAGATCAGGAACAGGCTCAGAATCAGATTCCAGAACAGAGTAAAAGGTTTCCTCCTTGCTACACTCTCAGAGACAGGACTTCTACGGGCCAGGCCACTGCTAGCCTCATACCACGAGCAAAACCGTCAGGTGCTTAGAGACTCATGTACTGAAGCTTGGGTTGTTGGTAGGTGGCAATCAGGACATAGGTCCTAGCAGCTGCAACTACTGGCAATGTGTAAGCACAACCCTGAGTCATTGGCAGGAGCTTCAGAACTCTTACTGCCTGCAGTTCCTCAGTGATTAGAAAAGCCAGAAGTCTCTAGAAGGATTCTGAGGAGTCCCCAGTACCCCCAGAAAGCCAGTCCACTGTGCCTTGAGGCCTTTGTCTAACACAGCTCCCCAGGGCCAAGGTAGGCACTCTTGGGTCTTGTCCTGACTCAGCGTAGTAAACTGTATGGGATAAGTGTTCCCATAACAATGTAACAGAAGGTAACAATAGCAACAACAAAAGATACATCAAGATTAACATGGAAAGGAAGTCAGTTTGGAGAGAAAGAGGGAGGAGGGGCTGTAAGAAACCATACACCTGTATGGTGGATACTTTTTAGCTTCTTTGCTCAGTTTACTAGTCCAGTTCCATTCTTAGGTTTTTTTTTCTCTTTTCTTAAAAAAGATGTATGTGTGTGTGTGTGTGTGTGTGTGTGTGTGTGTGTGTTGCCTATAAGTATGTATATGCACATGTTCAAGCAGCACCCAGGGAGGCCAGAAGAAGGCACCAGATCCCATGAAACTGGAGTTAAGATTGTGAATCACTATGTGTGATTCCTTGGAATCAAACCTGAGCCCTCTGATTCCCTGTCTTAAAAGCTGAGCCATTTCTTCAGCCCCAGTTTTTCCCTTCGTTCCTTTGTTCCTTTGTTCCTTCCTCCCTTCCTTTTTCTCTCCTCTTATCTCCCTCTCTCTTTCCCTCCTTCCCTCCTTCTGTCTGTCTTTTGTTTTTTTGAGACTGGGTTTCTCTGTGTAGCCCTGGCTGTCCTGAACTTGCTCTATAAACCAGGCTGGCCTCGAACTCACAAAGACCTGCCTTCCTCTGTCTTCTGAGTGCTGGGGTCAAAGGCGTGCACCACCACCACCTGTCCTTTTCCACTTCTTGATAAGTTGTCTAATTTTATTCCATGCCTAGTTTAAAAGACATGACCTTTTTCTCCATCTCCTGGAAGCTCTTGGAGTTTTCAACTAGCCTTTATTGCTCTTTTCAAACTCTAATAAAGTTGTCCTTGAGCTTCCTTTGAGTCCCTTCTAAATTCTTGTGTTAATGAATCCCCAAGAGAATCTTACTTTTTCCTGGAACAAAAGGAATGGAGTATTCTGACTGATCTCTTAGGGTCCTCCACTGGCAGAGCTGGAGCTAGAGATTGATAAGGTCAAGAACTCTGGGGAGAGGATGCAGGCTCACCTGCCAAGTGGCGTTTGGGCTTTCACGCTAGCAAGCAGAGATCCGCCTGCCTCTGCCTCCCAAGTGCTGGGATTAAAGGCGTGCGCCACCACCGCCGGCTTTCTAGTCATTTTTTAAAATATAATAAATGCACTCGCTACTATTAAAAAAATCCTTCATTGGTCACAAGTCCATCTAATTAGTTTTAAAATAAATTAATATGTATTTATTAAGTGTATCTGTATACATGTGAAGGTCTGATGACAACTTTCCAGACTCCTTTCTTCGACCGGTGGGTTTCTGGCGATTGAACTAGAGTTGACAGGCTTGGCAGCAAGCATCTGGTGAACCATCTCATGGGCTCCAATTAGTTATATTCTCTTACTATCTTTATTATTTTGATACTAAAAATTCACAGATTTGGCTAGTAGAGTCTTCAAGAGCTCTTGTGTCGTTTCACACATTCCCAGCTGTTGGTATTGTCTGGACTCCACCCCCACAGGTACCTGGCAACAGCCAGGTATGCTCCTCCCCACGGTTACCTGGCAATGGCCAGGTAGGCCTGGTCCTATAAAAGGGGCTGCTTGCCCCCTTCCTGTCTCTCTTACTCCTGCTTTTCTCCCTTGCCTTTCTTCCCATTCCCTTCCCCCTCTCTCCATATGGTTACAGGCGGCCCCAACTTCTCTACTCTCTCCTTCTCTCTGCCTTTCTCTGCCTGTGCTACCCTTTTAACTCCCCTCCCTATGCCCTGAATCAACTCTATTCCATACTATACCGGTGTGTGTCTGGTCCCTCAGGGGGAGGGGATGCCTCGGCATGGGCCCGCCGAGGCACCCCCTCCCCCTACACCTCGCCAGAACATATTCTTACTGCTCTTTCTCTTTTTATGATCACAACACCATCCATCACCACGGTTAGCATTCCTTCTAAGCTCCGCCCCACAGTTACCTGGCAACAGCCAGGTATGCCTGGCTTACTGTAGCAGGGGCTGTTCGCCCCCTCCTCTCCCTTACTCTTTGCCCTTCTCTCTCTAACCTCTTTCTCCCCTTCCCCCTCCACCACGTGTTCCTGGCCGGCCTCTCCCTCCTCTCCTCCCCACTACTCCCTCTTCTCTTCTCCCCCCTCCCCCCTCTCCTCTCCTCTCTTTCTCTACTCTCTACCCAACTCCACTTCCCATGTCCTAAATAAACTCTTATTCCAAACTATATCCGTAGTAGGGCTGGTACCTCAGGGGGAAGGGATGCTTCAGCACGGGTCTGCTGAGGCACCCTTCCCACCTCATCATACCGCGCCTCCTCCTCTTCTTTTTTTATAAAACAGTACAGCCACTATCCTTACATTCTAGCACAAGGGATTCCAAGCTGGTATTTCTAGAACTGGCTTTTTCATCAAGGAAGCCCTTTCCGCCCATAATTCTTGCGACCCGGTCTCATGTAATCTCAAGCCTGCTTCGAAAACGACATTGAATTCTGATCCATCACCCGAATGAATGGTGTGACCAATCGGAGCGTACACACACACACACACACACACACACACACACACAC
>JADRCD010199096.1:20658-32526 GCA_019843815.1 Montemys delectorum | reverse complement strand
ACACACACACACACACACACACACACACACACACACTTATTCGTGGGCGGAGCGAGAACGCCCATCCGCTGAGCTCCCTTCCCTCCTTTCCAAGCTCCAGGAAACACTACCACAGGCCAGAAGCCTCCCCTTCCTGTCCCGGGGCGGAACCTACAAGCTCCCCGCCTGGGTCGGAGAGCAGCACTGCACACCAGCCTTTTCCGGCTGTAACCGGAAGTTGTTCTAATAGAGGCGGCTCCGTGTCAGGTGATCAAGGTCCGGGTAGGAGGGGTCGGAGGTTCAATCTTTCTGACTGACGCGTCTCTAAGACTGGCTTGTCTACTGTGGGACAGGGGGACGGACTGGTGGCGTCGCTGGCGCTCGCTCTGCTGCGGCAGGTACGTGACGAGCTGGGGCGGCGGGCCCGGGAGGCATAGGACCCCCTTCCCAGGCTCAGGACTGAGACGCCTGAAACCACGGGCCGGGAGACAGCGGGTCCGGCTCTGTCCAGGTCAGACTGGCATCCTTGGGTACAGATTGGGCAGACTAAAGCCCCAGAGAAGAGAAGGGTGCTCACAAGCTCCATTTCCAGACCGGGGCTCGTCCTGATACCCTCTTAGCTTCGGGGGCGGGACTCTTTCTCACGTGGATAGTGATTTGGTTGAGTGGATAAGGAGATAAGGAGTGTGGTGAGCAGATTTGGGGCGAAGCGTAGGAGATCTGGACTTGAGTTCGCTGCCTGCAGCTAATTGTGCGTTCCAGGCCAAGTCTTCTACCTCCTGAACCCAGTAGTTTCCACACTTGTACAACCGGCCACGGCTTTCTCAAAAGCATACTCCTTAACAGCACCTGCTCTGAAATCCGCCGGGTTGCGGGCTCTACAGCCCTGGACTTTACCGACAGCGTGTTTGGAGTCTGGGTTTGGATCCTAGGAAACCTCCTTTTGAACGTTCTCCTCGGGAGTCCTATACCTACTGGTGTGTGAAGCCTGTTCATCTGAAATGCTGTCCCGCTGTGAATGCGGGATTCGATTCGAGGCAGCTGGGGCCGGTTCGATTCTTTGAAACACCTAGCTTGGGAAAGAACGCCGCAGGAGAATAACTATCTTTAAAAGCTGGCGCGGGGTGGGGGTGGGGGGCTGGGTGGGTGAGTTATGGCAAAGAGCCCTCCTGCTTAATCTTTGTAGCTGAAAGAGGTACAGCTGGGATTAATAGGTAGGTTCTAGGCGAAGACAAATGTGTACTTAATATTAAGAATTTAACGGAAGAATTATCAGAGGTGGCCACTGATGGGATTGACTGTCTCCTTGGGAAAGGAAGTGTACCGGATGCAGTCCTTTCCAATTTGAAAGTCTCGTATTAGTATTTATTGTGACTCTATTTTTCCATTGATAACTCTGTCCTCAGAGTGTATCTGACACGTCTTTTGTGGTCTGAGACAGGGTCTCAAGGATCTCAGGCTGTCCTCAAGCTCCTTTGGTAGTTCAGGTTCACTCGTTCCTAGGTACCATTATGCCTGTTGAATGTGACATTTCTTCGTCCTCCTTTCTTGAGCTCTCCTACCTCTTCTGTATCTCTTGTCAGTAAGGCCAGCACGCTTGATCTTATGTAATCTTTTCCTGGTTGTCATATTTGTCATCCTTCTTTTCAAGGACTTTGGACTGACCCACTATCTGGTAAAAAGTATCCGCAATGTAAGTTGTATTAATAAACAGGGATCCATTACATTGGTCAGTTAGTAATTTTTTGTTTTGTATTTACTTTTTTAAATTTATTTTAAGTCAGGGTCTCACTGTGACACTCAGCAGAGGCTCAGAACAATTTACAAAGTCAGTCTCTGTCTGTCTTGTCTGTGTCTCTGTTTGTCTGTCTCTGTCTCTTCCTCTCTCCCTCCATCTCTCTCTTCCTTTTCCAGTGTATCATTATGTAGCCCAGGGTGACTTCAAACTCATGGTCTTCCTGCCTTAGCTTCCCAAATGCTGGGATTGCTTGTGTTCCCCAAGGCTCTGCTTGCCAGTGGACTCTGATTACAGAATGGAGGGCCGATTGCAGTTGTTTGGGTCAGTCTTCTCCCTGGTTTATAAAATGAACTTTAGTTCTTTCTCTGGCAGTGTATGTATAGATGTGAGAGAATGTCTGCAGTTTGTAAGCTAGCTATCCACCCAGCATATATGACCAATTCTTTTATGGTCCTAACTTGCATACCTATAGTTTTGTAATCTAACTTTAGATTTCCTTATTTTGCACTTTACCAGACACTAAGTAGATCACTTTTCCATCTCCTGTTAAAGTACTTAAGAATGCTTATGATGTCTGGAGAAGCAGGGTTCCATATTATGACCCAATTCTGCTGACACTTCCTCCACAAAACAAAAGGTTGGGGTTGAACCAAAAGTTCCTGTCTGTTTTCCTGTTGTTTATGTTTCTCAGGATTTAAAAAACAAAAGTTGTGAAATGGTCATTCAGTTGTTACCTAACATTCAAGATAGTATGGCTTTAGACTCTACTGTCATCTCAGTGGTGAGGAAAATGCTCTTAATTTGTTGGGTTTTTAAAAAACTTATTAATTTGGGGGTTTATTCTAAAGGGATATACTTGGTTGATATAAGTGTATTCTACTGGCCTGTGGAAAAGGGATTTGATGGTAAAAATAAGTTTAGGAAAAGCTACTGACCATTTTCCTTTCTTAGTGTTTTAATGCAAGTGCCACATTAAAGGCACTGAGAGTTCGGGCTTTATAATAAGCTGGCATAATGTTTTGCTTGCTTGGTGTTACCAAACTTATTTGGTATAAAACCTCTTTCTTTGTTTTTGTTTTTGTTTTTTTTGTTGTTGTTTTGGTTGTTCTAGACAGGGTTTCTCTGTGTAGCCCTGGCTGTCCTGGAACTCACTCTGTAGACCAGGCTGGCCTCAAACTCAGAAATCCACCTGCCTCTGCCTCCCAAGTGCTGGGGTTAAAGGCGTGCGCCACCACTGCCCGGCTAAAACCTCTTTCTTTTTATCCTTAATACAAGGCCTTCCTTTGTAGTGTCCAGGGTGGCTTTAAACTTTTTCTCCTGTTCCAGCCTCCCAAGTACTGGAATTACTGGTGTATGCTTCCACACAGGGTTATTTCTATGTTTTCTTTTGTTTTGCTTTGTTTTTGTATGTGTTTTCTAGACAGAGTTTATCTATGCAACAGCCCTGGCTGTCCTGGAACTCTCTTTGTAGACCACACTAGCCTAAAACCCATCTCACCTCACCAGCACCAGGATAAAAGGCATGTGCTCTGTATTTTTAGTTGAAAAATGAATTGGCAAATTCTGATCTGAAACTTAGGCTTATAGGCCAAATCTACCCCTATGGCTGTTTTATTGCATAGCCTCAGAGTTAAGAATGACTCTCCCCCCATCCAGGCTGATCTCAAATTTGTGGTGATCCTCTTGTCCAGGTGCTAAGATTACAGGCAGATATCATGCTTTCCTCTTTCCTGGCTTTACAGTTCTTGTGTTTGAGGGAGGCTGTGTGTGTACAGACTTTTGTTTGCTTTCTGATTTATTTGCTTATTTACTCTTTTAAAGTTTTGAGTCACTCATTGAGCCTAGTGAGGCTGGCTGGCCAGCAAGCTCTCAGGATCTCCCTGTCTCTCCTCCCAGTGCTCAGTGCTGAGGTTTCAGATATGTGTTGCAGGGCCCAATTTTTACCTGTGTGCTGGGAATCTGAATTCAGATCCTAGTGCTTGTGCCTCAGCGCTTACCACTGAGCCATCTTCCCATCCTGGCTTTACATTTCTAAATGGGGAACTAAATCTAAATAATAATCCCAGCACTTGGGAGGCAGAGTCAGGTGGATTTCTAGAGGCCAGTCTGGCCTTTTGAGTTTCAAGGCAACCAGAACTACATAGTGAAACGCTGTTTCAAAATCTTAAAACCAACTAACTAACCAATCAAAACATACATACATACATGTATATATGTATGCATGCATATATCCTCTCATGTTATCTGTTTACATTTCCCTCATAACTGACAGTATTGAGCATATTTTCATGTGCTTGCCATCATCTGTACATCTTGTAAGTTTTTTACATTTCATTTATTTGTTTGTTTTTGTTTGTGTATGTACATGTGCCACAGTGCAAGTGTGGAGGTCAGGAGATAACTTGTAAGAGTCTGTTCTCTCCTGCTGTTTGGGTTTATGGGGAACTGAACTCAAGTTGTCAGACTTGGCAGCAAGCACCATTAGCTGCTAGGCTGTCTCTCCAACTTGTTCATCTGTATATCTTTTATTTATTTTATGTATATGAGTACATATTGTAGCTGTAGAGATAGTTGTGAGCCTTCGTTGTTGGGAATTGACTTTAGGACCTGTGCTCGCTCCAGTCAACCCTACTTGCTCTGAATGGCTCCGGTCACTCTGGCCCAAAGACTTATTTATTATTATAAATAAGTATACTGTAGTTGTCTTTAGACACACCAGAAGAGGATGCCAGATCTTATTATGTGTGATTGTGAGCCACCATGTGGTTGCTGGGATTTGAACTCAGGACCTTCGGAAGAGCAGTCAGTGCTCTTACCTGCTGAGCCATCTCACCAGTCCTCATCTGTATATCTTATTAAGAGAATATTTATTCAGTTCCTTTTCTCATTCTGTAATTGGGTTATTTGTCCACATATACAATTTGGGATATAATATTCAGAGTGTTTCTAGAATCCCTGAGATCCCTAGAAGTAACTCAGAATGAGCTGAATGAAACTGGATTTAGACATGCTAAAGCACACAATAACCTGTCCATTTTAGACTGCTGATTATGCAGAGTTAGTATAACCCCAGCCACTGCTGATGTAAGCAACCATATGCCCCGAAAACAGTATCATTCGTGATGTGGTAAGAGCATGTGGAGATCTTTGTGTCTGGAAGAATTCAGTGCTTGTCTGTCACGGGAAGAGAGGAGAGGGGTAACATGACATTGTAGAGTACATTGTGAGTGTGGGCTTAGGGTTACAGAATGCTGGCTTACCATGCTGCTTCTGACTCCATAGCCTTTGGCCCTGACCACGCCATCTTGAATATTTCTTTCTTTCCTTCTCTCTCCTTCCTTTCTTTCTTTCTTTCTTTCTTTTTCTTTTTTCTGAGACAGAGTTTCTTTGTGTAGCCTTGGCTGTCTCTAGAACTAGCTCAGTATACCAGGCTGGCCTTGAACTCATTATCTACCTCTGCCTCCTAAGTGCTACTACTGTCCAGCTGCACCATTTTGAATATTAAAATAAATACCCCGGTCATTTAAATTGTTAAAGATTACTTGATTGGAAAATTTAGAAAGTATCCTGCTTACCCACCCTGCCATCTATCTCTATATTAACTCAAGAGAACCTTTGTTACAGTTGCTCCTATTTCCTTGTTTCTTGTCACTGGGAACAGGGTAGGTGCATGTTTGTGTGTGTCTGTGTCTGTGTGTGTGTGTGTGTGTGTGTGTCTGTCTCTCTGTCTGTCTGTCTGTCTGTCTGTGAGAGAGGAAAGTATGTGTGCCAAGTGTGCATGTGGAGATCAGAGGACAACCTCGTGTCACTTCTCTCCTTAACGCCTTGCTTGTTTTCCACTATCTATGTCAAGCTAGGTGGCTCATGAATTTTCAGAAATCCTGCTGTCTTTGCTTCCCATCTCCCTATAAGAGTGCTAGGACTTTGGATATTTTCATTATAGTGTCTGATCCTCCCTTGGTTCTAGGGATTCAAACTTGGGTTGTAGTGCTTACTCAGCCAAGGCTTTTTATCTGTTTAGCCATCTTCCCAACTCACCCTCGGGTACATTTTTATGGTTGAACCAGTTGGTATACATAGTTCTGTATTTCACTTTTTTCCTTATTGTCTTTTGAGATTGGGTCTAGGTTGCCTGGACTAGTCTCAAACTCCTGACCTCAATAGATCTTCCTGATTCAGTCTCTCAAATAGTTGGGACTATTGGTATCTGCAGTTAGCAGGTAGCCTACTAATATATTAATGTTAATGTCTTTGTGTTCTGGCCAGTTTTTATGTAAGCATTAGTTGTAATGTTGAATTGTAATGCTGGGTTGTAAAGTTGAAAAGAAATTCATTGAATTTCCTTTTTCTTAACCGTTCACTTAAGTTGGTAAACACAGACATAAAGGCTCTGATAACCACTCAGCATGCAGTCAGTAGGGTAGGACTGAGGTTTAGGTTTGTTTATAATAACAGATTTTTATTTTTTGTTTGTTTGTTTTGAGATAGGGCCTCATAGCCAAGGATAGCCTTGAACTCCTTATACTTTTTTTGTTTGTTTTTCGAGACAGGGTTTCTCTGTGTAGCCCTGGCTGTCCTGGAACTCACTCTGTAGACCACGCTGGCCTCGAACTCAGAAATCTACCTGCTTCTGCCTCCCAAGTGCTGGGATTAAAGGTGTGCATCACCACTGCCCGGCTTTTTCTTTTTTGAATCATCTAATAGAATTACCATCTTAGTCACTTTTAAGAACGTTGATACTGTAGAAGCATCATCACTGTTTCTCTCCAGGACTTTTCACTTTCCACACAGACCTTGGTTCTACTTCACACATCTGGATAAGACATGGGCCCGCCTTTCCATTTTGTTGATGCACACAGAGTACTTGAGTGTTGAGCCTTGTCCTCCAGGTAACCTTGGGACACACGGAAGTAGCATTTCTGTGGTTATTGGTCGGAGCTGGCTGTTCTATTCTAAGACCAGCTGCCAGGTTGATTCCTGTAGTGGTATCTGTAGCCTCGGATGGGTAGTTCCCACTCCACCAGCTGTTCTTAGAAGTACCTGGTGATATGGGTGTAGTAGGCCTGTACAGACAGGCAGCTCTTTGACTATGAAAGCCATCCAAGATGCATTGTGTGTGAGGATATCTGTTACTGCTACGGAACAGTTGAGTTCTGACTTGGCCATAGACTCTATGGGGCCAGGAAACAGATATCATGTTTATCTTTTATCATTGAGCCTAGTTGGCATTTTCTAAATGTTTGATGAACTGGTTGAGGAGCTTTAGGGTGCAAGCCTGATTTGTAAAAGTTGATGGTATAGATTTTCCAAGTGATGCCAGGCATTATTTTGTGTATGTTTGTATATGCCTATGTGCACAGGTGCTCATGTTTGAAGGCCAGAGGCCATCTCAGGGACCACTCCTCAGCTGCCATTATCTGTTTTCTTTGAAGCAGAGTCTCATTGACTTGCGACTTTCCATGTAGACAAAGCTGGGAGCCAGTGTGCCCTGGGATTTGTCTTTCTTGCCTCCTATGGCATCATGCCTAGCTTTCTTTTGGAGGAGGGGACTAGGAAGAATATTTCTGGGAATTTAACCTGGATCCTCATACTCACAAAGCAAGCACTTTACCAACTGAGCTGTTTCCTCATCTCTGGCTTTATTGTTTTTGATCACAGTTCCTCAAGAACTACTATTGAAATAAAAAATGAGATCATTATTTTGTCAGGTATTTGCTGTGTTGTATTAAACTCTTAGAAAGTCTTCTCCTTAACTGGCTAATTCTTGTCAGCCCTACTCATTCTTCTTTAATAGTTTGGAGTATTTTAGAGACCTTTAGCTCAACCCAGGGAAAATCTGAATTAATGAAGTTCTGCTGACTTGCATAACACTCCCTTATTTTATAAATTTTTCTTGTAACAGGAGGGCAGGCACAGTCATCATTGTTTGCAGGAGAGGGCCACTAGCTGAGTGAGTGGGGAAGATGGACCCCTTAGGGCTAAATGCCTTTTTAGTTTTTTTAATTGTGTTTTACTTGAAAGTGACAGCTCTTACCTGGGATCTCTCTCGAGTTGAAGAGCTTTTCCCTGGTGCAGCATTGCCCAGCTAAATTGATTTGAGTTAAAATTGCCAAATTCCTACTATTCATTCACATACATTATTTGATATCCTCTCCCTATCAGGTTTGCTGTTGAACTTTTAAGTTGAATCCTACAGTAAGAGTGCAATAAACCACATAGTCAGTCTTGACACAAATATACATGCATACGCGCGTGTGCACACACACACATCATAAATCATAAATGCCAACCTGGACTTTTCTGGTGGTAGATCTATGAAATCTCCTTTTTCTGTCCCGTGTACCTACCCCTTTTTAGTTTGGAGACTGGACTAAGGCTGGGGATGTGGCTTAGTGGGAATAGTTGTCTACCTTTTTGAGTCTCTGGATTCCATCCCCAGCACCTCCCACTCCTACCAAAACCTTTTGAAGCAACATTTCTCAAAAAACAAGGAATGAGTCAGCTATATAATCATTCTCGGTCTCAAAAACAACCTCTGTTCTTGTAGAATATTGATTTTTCCAAAACTTTAGTTGACTAGATTGACTTGTATTTAAGAGTGCAGTTTGTATGCTCTTGGACATCAGCTTTGACAAGCCATCCACATTTATGTGGTGCTCCAAGGGTGCCAACCTTTGTTCTGAGTAATGCATCTGGAAGCTAGGACAGTTGTGAGTAAATGCCCAAGCACAAGTCACTGAAGTGCCATCTGTTATGCACATGACTTGGGATTGTGAAGCTTTGCCACTGACTGGCTCTGTGACCAACCATGGCATGAGCAAGTGACCCAACTACTCAGCCTAATTTAACATTCCAGGGGATGCTGACTGTGTTCTAGTAGGGTTTACCTTAGGGCAGTCTGGGAATATAAAATGAAATAATTCATACAGAAAAGATTAGCAGGGCATTAGTAGATGTTATGGTAAGAAATGCAAATGCCGTTGACTTCAGCACTTTAGAAATCTTAATTCTCTGGGTCAAGCTTTGTTCCATACTACATTTCCTTATCAGTGCATAGACAGGTAGTTACCCAGGCTCCCTTCAAGGAAGAATGTTCATTCAGAAAGGGATGTAATGACTCATTTGCAGTGTAACCACCTGCTGATTTCATTGCTTTCTGGGGGAGTATAAACAGTACTATTCTTGAATATTTACCTGGATAGAGCCTCCATACTGTTTTCTGTCAGATTGTGACAACTATTTTGTATAGAGGTAATGACCCATTTTACAGATAAGCATGGAGGGGAGATAACTTGGGCAAAATTATCGAATAAGTGAAAACTGAAATTTACCCTCAGGGTATCAGATGTCTCTGTGCCATGCTATTTGTAAAATTATTTTTATGGGCTGGAGAGATGGCTCAGTGGTTAAGGGCACTGACTGCTCTTCCAAAGGTCCTGAGTTCAATTCCCAGCAACCACATGGTGGCTCACAGCCATCCGTAATGGGATCCAATGCCCTCTTCTGGTGTATCTGAAGAGATCAACAGTGTGCTCACATACATAAATAAGTCTTAAATAAGTCTTTAAAACAATTGTATTTCTTTATTTACTTTACAATACAGGGTATTGAACACCTCTTTCATGCTGTGAAAGCTCTCAACCATTGAGCTATTCTTCAGCTAGTTTTTTCCTTTCAATTAAAACCATGTTTGGGGGCCTGGTAAGATGACTCAGCAGTTAAGAGCACTTGATCTTGCAGAGAACCTGGGCTTGATTTCCAGAATTCACATGGTGGCTCACAGCCATCTGTAACTCTAGTAATAGAGAATCTGACTCTCTTTTGACCTCCTTGGGCACCATATGTACATGCAGTACAAGGACATATGTGCAGGCAAAATACTCATATAATTCATCTAAAAAGTATGTGTATGAGTATTGTCTTAGTTAGGGTTTCTGTGATAAATAGCCATGCCATAAGCAACTTGGGGAGAGAGGGTTTTATTTCAGGTCATGCTCCATCACTGAGGGAAATCAGGGCAAGAACTCAAGCAGGGCAGGAGCCATGGAGAAGTGCTGCTCACTGGCTTGTTCAGCCTGCTTTCTTATACTATCCAGGACCACTTGCCCAGGGTTGACACTGCTCCCAGCAGGCAGGCCATCATACATCAATCATCAATCAAGGAATGGCCCACAGACTTGCCATAGGCCAGTGTGATGGTTTGTAGTGGCACTATTAGGAGGTATGGCCTTGTTGGAGTAGGTTTCTCGCTGTGGTTCTGGGTTTTAAGACCCTCGTCCTGGCTGCCTGGAAGCCAGTCTTCTAGCAGCCTAAGATGAAGATGTAGAACTCTCAGCTCCTCCTGCACCATCTCTGCTTGGATGCTGCCATGCTCCTGCTTTGATGATACTGGACTGAACCTCTGAACCTGTAATCCAGCCCCAATTAAATGCTGTCCTTATAAGAGATTTCCTCTAAATGACTCTAGCTTGTGTCAAGTTGACAAAACTCTAGCCAGTAATAGAAGTTTTGTGCATGTAGAGGTGGTGTGTGTGTGTGTGTGTGTGTAAAGTGCTAAAATTTTACCTGATGTAGTAGCTCATGCCTTTAATCCTAGGCAGGCATATCTCTATGAGAGACTAGATTTGGTTTGGTCCATTTAGTTAGTTCCAGGCCAGCCAGGGCTACATAGACCTCTCTTAAAAAAAAAAACAAACACTGCCAGGCAGTGGTGGCGCATGCCTTTAATTCCAGCACTTGGGAGGCAGAGACAGGCGGATTTCTGAGTTTGAGGATAACCTGATCTACAGAGTGAGTTCCAGGACAGTCAGGGCTACACAGAGAAACCCTGAAAAACTAAAAAACAAAAAACAAACAACAACAACAAAACCTCTAAAATTTCAGTCACAGTTTCATGTGGATGATTCTTAGTCTGCTTGCTTTCCTTTTTGCCCTTTGTTGAAATATGAAGATATAAAACTTTGAACAAATTCCCTTATTTTTCTTAATATTAATAATAAGTGAGCTGTTGAGATGGATCAATGGGTAAAGGTGCCTACTGCCAAGCTTAGGATCTGGATTCAATCCCCAGGTTCCCTATGATGGAGGAGGAAAATGCTAACCTACACAAGTCACTTGTGGCAGGTATACCCACACACACTCACATACATACTTAAGTAAATAAATATAAACAAAAAATTCAAATATAGTATTTACTGTGGACAAAGTGAAAAGTACAAGTGAGTGGGGTAGGGACATCCTATGGCCATCAAGATGACCCAGCTGGTAAAGGCATCTGTCGCCATTCCTGATAACCTGTGTTCAATCCTCCACGCTCATGTGGTAAAAGAGCTGGCTCCCAAAAGTTATCTTCTGAACTTTCCCCTGTATGCTATGGCATGGATTCCCATACACATGTATAAAATAAGCAAAATATAATTTAAAAAAACTCATTAACTGTGGTAGTGCACATCTTTTATTCTAGAACTTGGGAGGCAGAGGCATGTGGAGTTCTATGAGTTCAAGGCCAGCCAGGGATACTATAGTGAGATCCTGTTGCAAAAAAATTTTTTGAGTTTTTATTTTATGTGTATGAGTTTTTGCCCACATGTATGTCTGTGTATCACATGCTTGCAGTGCCTTCAGAGGTCAAAAGAAAAAGCACAGGATCCTCTGAGCCAGTAGGGAACTGAACCTCTGACTCTTAAAAAACAGCCAGTATTTCAATAGCTCAAACATCTCTTTAGCATACTTTTTTTTTACTTTTTCATTTTTTTGAAAAAGCTTAAGAATTTTAAGGGGCTGGAGAGATGGCTCAGCGGTTAAGAGCACTGACTATTCTTCCAGAGGTTCTGAGTTCAAATCCCAGCAACCACATGGTGGCTCACAATCATCTGTAATGGAATCAGATGCCCTCTTCTGGTGTGTCTAAAAAAACAGCTACAGTATACTTGCATATAATTAATTAATTAATTAATTAATTAAAAAAAGAATTTTGACCATAATTCTATTTGTGGACCTCTGTGGGTAATATTTTTGTCATTTTTTTCTTATATGGTTTCGCCTTTTCTAATCATAGAGTATGTTCATCTTTGTATATAGGGTTCCTTTGGATTTTATTTTATTTTTTTGAATTCTTTTTTTTTTTTTTTTTTTTTTTTTTTTTTTTTTTT
>JADRCD010199096.1:0-20558 GCA_019843815.1 Montemys delectorum | reverse complement strand
TTTTTTTTTTTTTTTTTTTTTTTTTTTTTTTTTTTTGAGGCAGGGTTTCTCTGTGTAGCCCTGGCTGTCCTGGAACTCACTCTGTAGACCAGGCTGGCCTCAAACCTGCTTTGTAGTTGAAGATAATCTTAAAAAAAATATGCTTCTACCTTTTAAGAGCTGTGCGGTTACAAGCATATGCCACCATTCCTCACTTTTATACAGTTTTGACAAAGCATTTTGTCTAGGCTGGCCTCAGACTTAGGCCTCTGCCTCCTTACTGTTGAGCTTATAGGCTTATTCTTCCACACCAAGTCTGTATGCTTTGTTTTGTTTTAATCATTTATTTTTACTTCGTGTGCATTGGTGTTCTACCTGCATTTATGTCTGTGTGAGGATGTCAGATTCCCTGGAACTGGAGTTAGAGACTGTAACTGCAGTGTGGTTGCTGGGAATTGAGAAGAACAGCCAGTGCTCTTAACTGAGCCATCTCTCCAGCCTTACACCAGCTCTTAGTATATAGTTTTGCATCTTACTTTTCACTTACCATTATATCATATAAGTAAAATTCTCATGTAATTAAAATCTCTGTGGAAATATAATCTATGTTTAACAGACTGGAATCATATAGGGAAGGCTAGGAGTTTAGTGGCAGAGTACTTTTTTCCACATGTGAGGCTCTAGGTCAGTGATCTTGGGTGAAGTAAAGCCCAATATCGTATAATAAACTTGTTTGTTTTTAGTGTTCATGGATGTGTGCATATCCATATGCGTAGTCCTGTGTGTGTGGGTGTATATGCTTGCATATGGAGGCCAGATAACAACCTTGGGTGTCATTCTCAGGAATATGAACTGCCTTTTATACAGGGACTCTCATCAATCTGGAGCTCTCCAAGTAGGCTAGACTAACTGGCCAGAGAGCCTCAAGGATCCTTCCATCTAGACTTGTTCAGTGCAGGAATTACATGTGCATAGTACCACCATGCCCAGCTTTTTTTTTTTTTTTTTCTTTTCTTTTCTTTTCTTTTCTTTTCTTTTTTCTTTTCGGTTTCTCTGTATAGCCCTGGCTGTCGTGGAACTCACTCTGTAGACCAGGCTGGCCTCGAACTCAGAAATCCGCCTGCCTTTGCCTCCCAAATGCCGGGATTAAAAGCGTGTGCCATCACTGCCCGGCCAAGCCCCGCATTTTATGTAGTTATTAGGGATCAAACTAAGGTCCTCAAATTTGTGAAGCAAACCCTCTGTCAATTGAGGTACTCCCCAGATGCCCCTCACTCACCTCCTTTGTAAATAAAGTGTGCTAGGCTGGCTCTGGTGACACATGCTTATAATTCTAGTACTCAAGAGGCAAGGACAGGAGGATCACTGCAAGTTCCAAGCCAGACAGGGTGGCACAACAGGACCCTGTCTTAAACAAAACAAAAGAAAAGACAGCATAATGGACAGTGTTACATCATATAGTATAATCTACCATTTGAGTGTAGATCCCTTTACTTAGCTATAGAGTGAGAGGGAGCTAGGTAGGGAAAAATCATTAAAATCATGGGCATTTTGGAAGGTTGGGGGGAGGGGGTTCAGGTTGTGAACTCCGTTTAGAATATGAACAAGCAGGTCAAGGGGCAAGGGGTCTGGGGAATCTAAGGTCTTTCTTCCTCCCTGCTCTTTCCTAGCTCTTGGTTCCTCACCATTCCCTAGGCTGCTCCTTCTACACTGAATTTGGCTCAGTGACTTGAACACCTGTCTGTTATGCTGTGTCGGTATCCTCCTCTGCCCTCACATGTTCTGCAGACCTATCAATCAATGCCAGGCAGACTGGGTTGCCTTGTTTGTTTACTTGTCATTGTCACCCTTAGGCTGAAACGCTTATCTGTATCCATACTATCTGGCAAATAATGAGATCTTTTTTATAAATCTGACAAAGTAGGGTAGGTGACTACATAGGAGTGCGTAACCAGTGCATCCCCAGGAGGAGAATGCCTCCTCTCAGCCTCCTCTGTCCTTCTGGACCTAAAACATCATGCATGTCTTTGTCTGTATTTGGGGCCAGGTCTCCTGAGGGCTATTTAGGACTTCCTTTTTTTGTTGTTGTTGTTGTTGGTTTTTTTTCGAGACAGGGTTTCTCTGTCATGAAACTCACTCTGTAGACCAGGCTGGCCTCAAACTCAGAAATACACCTGTCTCTGCCTCCCAAGTGCTGGAATTAAAGGCGTAAGCCACCACTGCCCAGTGCTATTTAGGACTGAAACGTCATTTAAACTCTTGAATTTTACAGCTGGTTAATGTGTATCCCAAATTCCACTCAACTTACTTATTTCTTCCCACTATAGCCTTCCATGCGTGTGACGTAAACATTCTTGGAATGTGGGTCTCATCTCTGTCTCCATGTGGTCTGTCAGTAGCCTAAGCATTAGACAGGCTCAGACATGCATGCCAGAACTCCTTCCATGTGAGCAAGTATGTACCACAGGAACAGCCCTTTGCTGGGAGCATGCCCAGATTTGTAATTTTCATAGTGAAGATTGAGACTTTTTGTATCTCTGTACACCCTGGCCTGGGGATATTTAGAGTTATAAAAGGTATAGAAGGTGGAATATAGTCAGTTGTAGAGTGCTTGCCTGGCATGCCCAGGAACTGGGTTTTGTCTTCAGAAACAGTAGTAGTGGGGCATTAAAAAGGAGTACATAAGCCAACATGGTTGTCCATGCCTTTTTTTTTTTTTTTTTTTTTTTTTTTTGGTTTTTCGAGACAGGGTTTCTCTGTGTTGCCTTGGCTGTCCTGGAACTCACTCTGTAGACCAGGCTGGTCTTGAACTCAGAGATCCGCCTGCCTCTGCCTCCCAAGTGCTGGGATTAAAGGCGTGCGCCACCACTGCCCAGCTTGTCCATGTCTTTAATCCCCAAATTTAGGAGGCAGAAGCAGTCGGACCTTTGAGTTGGAGGCCAGCCTGGTCTACAGAGCAAGTTCCAGGACAGCCAGGGCTACACAGAGAAAACCCTGTCTCAAACAAACAACAAACAAAGGGAGCACATAAGACAGATGATGGATTCCAGAATGCCTCCAGTTCTCTAGAACCTAAGAACTGAACACAAGAATGAGAGTCAGAGTCAGTTCATTGGTGGTTGCTGCAAGGATATTCAACTCTGATATTCTCTCACTGTTTGGTCCCTTGGTTCCTAGGGGTGAGTAGGTGAGAACTGAGGATATGGGCTTAGTCACTTTAAGCTCTGCATTCCTAATTGAATTGCAGATTTGCCTTAGTCTTGAAACACCACTGTGTCACCCTAGATGGCTCCAACTGAGGAGTGCTTTTCTAACACTTTTTTTTAAAGATTTATTTATTTTATGTATATGAGTAAACTGTAGCTGTCTTCAGACACACCAGAAGAGGACATTGGATTCCATTACAGATGGCTGTGACCCACCATGTGGTTGCTGGGAATCAAACTCAGGACCTCTGGAAGACAAGTTGGTGCTCTTAACCTACTGATCCATCTTTCCAGCCCAAGGAGTGCTTTTCTAAATGTTCTATATACTCGTTAATACATTATCATTTGGGAAAAGGTTGTCTTAGTTCAGGTTTCTTTTGTTGTGATGAAACACCATGACCAAAAGCAACTTGGAGATTAAAAGGGTTTTTAGCCTCACTTCCACATCACAGTTCATCAAGTTGAGGCAGCATCAATCACTAATCAAGAAAATGCCCTCAAGGTTGTCTACAGTGTGTTCCGGGGGCATTTTCTCAGTTTAGGTTCTCTCTGATTAAATGACTCTAACTTTCGTCAAATTAACATTAAAATAAGCAAACAAACTAACAAAAACAGCCAGCACAGAAGTGCTGGGTAGTGTTATCATTTTGTTTTTGTTATTGTTGGTTTTAAGAAAAACAGTACAACTCAGGTGATTTTGATGGAGCCCTCATTAAGGAGTCTTACAATTTAACATGCACTTTTAGCTCATCTGCTAAATTCTAGAACCTCAGCTTGGCACTGCTCTTCTTTGTGTAACCTCCACTCAGTAGCAATAAATATGGCAGGCATGTAGTTGTCAGTAGAGAATTGTTATCTGCATGAATGGGTGAATGAATGGTGGATTTGCTCCATATTTCATTAAGAAAGCACAAAAATTATAGCAGTGAGTTTGGGGCAAAGACTACACATCTCTCATAAAGCTACATGTTAGTAAGGTAGCATAAAAATGTAGAGTGGTGTTGCTGCGTAGATGGTTCAGTGGCTAAGAGCACTGGCCTCTCTTCTAGAGGACCTAGGCTTGACTCCTTACTACCCATATGGCATCTCATACCTTCTTCTGTCCTCTGCAGGCACCTGGCAGGCTGGCATATATGCAGGCAAAATACATACATAAAATAAAATTTAAATGTAGAGTGGGCTTGGAGAGATGTCTCCATGGTTAATAGTACTTGCTGTTCTTCCAGAAGACCCAGGTTTCATTCCCAGCACCCAATACTGCAGCTCACAGCCATCTGTAAGAATGTAAAGTGTATTTATATTGTGTTGGAAACTCTGAATTTGGCATTGTGTGGTAGCTTGGCTTTAGACAAGTCCTTTAACTTCCCTGGCTTGATGCTCTTATCTGTAAAATGGAGTGAGGGTTGGAAGCAGTAATAGATTTGAACCTGCAGTATGCTTCTGGTGAAGAATAAAGAATGGTTGGGTACAGTGGTGCATGCCTTTAGTCCCAGCACTGAGGATGTGAAGTAGAAGGATCACTCAAGCCTAGAAGTTCCAGACCAGCCAAAATGAGGTTGCTGTATTGGTTAGGTCAGTCTGTAGGTGCCATAGGGACCAAGATTGATTTTAGCAGCTCAGCAAGGCTCAGGCCCTATTTCCTTCTTATTCTAGGTAGAAGTCTAGTGTCCGAGACAACCAGGACCTATATTATCTGGCCACTGTCCTAGTCCTACAAGTCCCACGAGGCTGTGGCTACATTTTTTTGTTCTGTAGATGCTCAGCAGATAGCCCCAAAGTGATGCTACTCATCTCTTTTTGCACATGGGGTTAGGGAGGAGGTAGAGAAGCAGCTTCATAGATGAGTGTGTGGCTTTGGAACCCAGGATTGCAAAGGGGTTTGTGAGCAGGCAGCCTGGCAGTTGACCATAACCAGTCATGCGCACTTGTAGTCACTCATTCAGCAGTTATCTGAGCGCCTACTGGGATGAGGCCTGGAGAAGGGAATCAGGCTAGAGTGGTGCAGTATGTTCAGAGTTGCCATGTATAAGCCTGTCCCAGTATTTGGGTTGCTGTATGGCTGTTATACCCTGTAAACTCTCAGCTGGCCTGTTGCTGTCTCCTGACTATTCCTACTTTAACACCTATCTTTACCCCAGTTTTACCATCATGCCTGTGAGTGGTAGCGTGAGCCATGCAGAGCCTTGTTGGATCCAGGTAGGATGGATTCATCATAAGTGGTGCATATGTGGCAATAGCCTCTCCCACATTGGTTTGCCCTAGATGGCTGATCTGGGTAGCCCTGTGCTTACTTTTCAGGGGACAAAAGAAACTAGTTAGTTAGTTTATATAACCTGAGTTGACCTCAGATTTACATGAATGTCCTTGAACTTCATTCAGATCTTCCTTGCTTCTACCTCCCAAGTTTTGAGATTATATGCCACTGTGGGTATATGCCACTGTGCCAGGTTTTTTTTGGTTTTTGGGTTTTTTTTTGGTTTTTCAAGACAGGGTTTCTCTGTGTAGCCCTGGCTGTCCTGGAACTCACTCTGTAGACCAGGCTGGTCTCGAACTCAGAAATCCACCTGCCTCTGCCTCCCAAGTGCTGGGATTAAAGGAGTGCGCCACCACTGCCCAGCTATGCCTTGCCTTTTTATGTGGGGTCTACATATCAAACTCAGGCCTTAATGCTTGCATAGCAACACTTTTCTGACTGAGACATTTCTCCAGCCCAGATGGTAATTTTTTTTTAAGTTACATACCCAACAAAATTAACAGTAATTCTGCCAACGTTAAACAAAATAGATGGGCATTAGTAGTACACATAAAATGAAGTAAATATCAGAAAGAATTTCTTTTTTTTAACAAGGAAGCACTGGGACTTGGGGATGTGTATAGCTCAATGATGGAGTCCTTAGTGTTGAACTAGCATTGTGAGGCCTACATTTATACCCTAGCAAAACACACACACACCACACACACACACACACACACACACACACACACACACACACACAGAGTTACAAAAGAGAGAAAGGAGGAAGCTCTCCACCATGGAGAAGGACAGTAGCAAGACACTGCTACTGTCAGCAACCAGCTGCCCTTCTGGGACATCACGTAAAATGATGTAACTGAGTGAAAAAGTGGCGGGAGCTGGCCTCTTTTCCCTGCTCAAGTCGCTAAGCTGCAATTGTAGTGAGAGATGCTCATGAGTCCAAGCTCTAAGTCTGTCCTGTGAAGACGCAGCAGGAGGCTTCTTGGTTTGAGAAAACCAGCTGTGGGGACTTAATCTTTTTTTACTTGGAAACTGAAATCAAGGTGATCTGGTACCCCAGTGGTGAGTCCTCATTTTATACATGAGAAAAGCATGGTCAGGAAAAGTGTGGTTCCTAGCAGGCTAGAGGATGGGCAGAGTCTAAGCCTTCAGTTCCCTATGGTAGCCACCTAGTATTTCTGCTTCTAATTCCTAAGCTAATGAGGATAACCAGATGAGTGAGGCTCCTGACAGGTTCTTAATGTGCACTCGGAATTCCTGAGTATGACTTGTATGGGTCTCTTTGTCTTTGCTTGGTTTCTTTGATTTGGAAGTGGTGGTCAATACTGATATGTTTTTCACTGGCAATGGTGACCAGTCTTATCTATGGTGACGTGGTGATTTGAGTACAAATAGTGTGCCATGAGTCCTGCTCTCAAACCCACACTAATCCCTCAGCCAGCTAACTCAGTCTGCTGTTTCCTGAAGTGATCAGGGCTGCCCAGAGCATGAGTGTAGCAGATGACTTTGGGATGTATGGGATGGACAACTTCTTCACTGGCATAAATTCCTTTTTAAGTGTGTTAATAAATTTAGACAAAATATGGTAAGTGGTATCCAGCTGGCAGTCACAGGAATTTCTTTATATTCTGCCATCTCCCAGTCATAGTTCTGAGTAGATCTTGTTCTCCTAGTCAGCATAAATTGTCCAGAATTGAAAGAGAGCTTGGCAGTTCAATTTAATATTCAATGGAGCATATATTTATTATCTGCTGTAGTTAATACAGGAAAATATAAAGATAATGGGAGAGCTGTGTTGAGACCTTTCTAGAGCTTGCTCTGTATTTTTGCAGTTTGTGTTTTATGATACGTGTTTTGGGCCATGTCCACGAGCAACTCATGAAAAGTGTAGCCCCACAGTTTCTGTCCCTGCAGCCCTCTGGGAAATCTGCTTCCAGATCAGTCATAGTTAGAGTTTATAACTGAGAGAAGATGGAGGTATTGGCTTGGAAGTTGAGAAGTAGGCTACAGCAATGGACAATCAAGTGTTTTCTGCCTTCCAGGATTGTCTTGAGAATCTTCCCTAAAAGCTTTGCTGGCAAGCAGCCATGGCAAGTAAAGGGCCTTCAGCCTCTGCATCCACTGAGAATTCCAGTGCAGGGGGGCCCAGTGGCAGCAGCAATGGCTCTGGTGAGAGTGCAGGGCAGGACAGCACCTTCGAATGCAACATATGCCTGGACACGGCCAAGGACGCTGTCATCAGCCTGTGTGGCCACCTCTTCTGGTGAGTACCCTTTCTGCTATCTCTGTGGACATCCTACCAGGTTGAAAGCCCATGGCTCTAGGCAGATGTTTCACTTTAGGCAGAAGAGTTTGGGGTAGATGTCTCACTCATTTTGATTCCTGATACACTCAGACCCAAGGGACAAAAAGCCTCAGTTTCCATCCTAGTTGTACTACTGAAGGTCTGGGTAACCTTGGGCAAATCCTGTTTTCACCCTGGCCATCTTCCCATCTTTCCGGGAGTAAGGCCATTTTGTGAGCATGTACTACGACTTGAACAAGGCTTGCTTGCTGTGCTGAGCCTACAGACAGTATTGCATAGTGGTTTTGAGCAAGGACTGTGGAGCCAGACTTCCTCCTCTCAGATCTTGACTCTGTCTTATTTTACAGGCTTATTTCTATTAAATGACCCTAAATAGTAAGCATGTTGAAAAACCACATGCTATCTGTGCTAGCTATGATTGTAATTGTTGTATAGTCTGTGTTTATGTTGTGAAATGATGCAGCAAAATCAGTGTCCTAGTCTTGGTGCCTACAGAAACTCTTGCTGTCTCTGAGAATTAAGTGGATATAGAGTAGTGGTTGTTTTTTCTTTCTAGATGTTAGGCTAACTTTGAAGGGTAGAGAGGAACCTTGAATGTAGAGGGGAAATGATGGCAATTAAAGTTAAGGGCAGAGCAGGCAGTTTCTAGAGATGGGCATGTATGGTGTCAGCTCATCTGAGTCCCTGAGGCTATTGTCCCCCAGGGATGTCCCCCTTTCAACAAAACCCTTGATGGGATGTTAGGAAACAAGAATAGCTGTGGAGGGATGGGCCAGATTATCAAACCTAGGAGACATAGACCCCATTAATATTTTTGTGCAGGAATATGGTGAAGAAAGCAGTATTTGAGAGAATTTAAATTCTCGGCAATATAAAAGGTAAATTTATTGATGAATTAATAGACTACAACACAGATTTTTCATTTTGAGATTTTTTGCCCTAATTGTTGTTTTGTATAGATGAAAGTGACAGAATTAAGAAAGGCAGAGTGCTGCTGAATAGAACAGATTTAAAGCAGCATATGTCTAGATTGCGGTGTGTCTTTAACAAATCCATTTCTTTTCTGTATGTGAGCTTCCTCTGTTCCATAGAGGTTATACCTCCTGGTGCCATCCAGTGGTGACAAGAAAAAAGAAAAATCAACTCAGCTACGCTGTCACATAGTAATTGCTTCATAGAGAGGAATCTTCATTATTTTTGTTTGTTTGGGTTTTGAGACAGGTAGACCAGGTTGACCTTAAAATTTCAACACTTCTCTTGCCTCTGCCTCTGGAATCCCGCCATTATTACAATCCTAAACCTTGCTATGAAGGTCATCTATTTATTAACCTATAGCGTTTGAGTGAGCTCTAGTGGAGTCCTGTTGTTATTTGGGATGCCCTCTGGAGAGGTCACAGGGACCCCAGAAG
This sequence comes from Montemys delectorum, assembly GCA_019843815.1. Taxonomy (NCBI): domain Eukaryota; kingdom Metazoa; phylum Chordata; class Mammalia; order Rodentia; family Muridae; genus Montemys; species Montemys delectorum. Next base: position 11,405 of record JADRCD010199096.1, on the reverse strand, counting down.
CTCAGCGTTGAGTTCAGATTTGAGCATTGCCTATACATTGTGTGTGGGGCTAGCCTTGTTCAGGGACTGAGAGAAGCACGGTCTTCTTAGGCCATGGTTTTATTGTTCTGGGAAAAACACATGATGTGTGAGAGGCGCCATGACTGCCACCTACTAAGTTGTAGTAGATTTCTGTTGACTTTTGTTTTGTTTTGTTTTGTTTTGTTTTGTTTTTCGAGACAGGGTTTCTCTGTATAGCCCTGGATGTCCTGGAACTCACTCTGTAGACCAGGCTGGCCTCGAACTCAGAAATCCGCCTGCCTCTGCCTCCCAAGTGCTGGGATAAAGGTGTGCGCCACCACTGCCTGGCTTTTTTGTTGACTTTCTTAATAAGATAGCAAAGAAATACTAAAAATCTGGGACTGAGTACTTTTCCTTCAGTGCTCTAATGCCATGTTTTTAATGAAGTAGTAAATATTGAAAAGACAGTAGAGAGTTTTTAGTCCTGATATAAGTTACATGTTTCTGAACCTTGGCTTTTTCCTTTGAAAACCAAGACACCAGAACCAAGGGTATGGTTCCATCTGTAATCCTAGCACCCGAAAGGGAGCTGAAGAGGTAATTCAGTGGCTAGGAGCACTACTTGCTCTTCCAGTGGAGCCAGGTTTGATCCTTAGAACATACATGGTAGCTTACAACTATCTGTAACTCCTCCAGTTCCAGGGGATACAACAGCCTGTGGCTTCCATGGGCAACATGTGGTCCATAGATGTACATGTAAGGAACACTCATGCCCATAAAAATAAACAAAACTGGTACCCTGAAGTCTGAGGCAGAGGATTAGGAGTCTGAAGCCAGTTTGGGCTATATGGTGGAACCCTGTATTTAAATAAATAAATAATTTACTTTAAAAAGAAAAAAAAAAAGGAAGAACTATTGGGCAGCGGCTGTGAGATGGAGGTACCCTTTCCCAAGTAGCTTCTCCATCTTCCCGTTACCAAGATGCTCTGAGTGGGCCAGCCTTTCAGACCACTCCTGCTACGAGAGCACTTTTTAAAAATTGAATCTGAAATCATAGAAAATCTGTAAATAACTGGTGAGCCTGAGGAGGCTGTGAACCCATCTGACACAGTGCATATTGTGTGTGTAGGTACATGTATGTGCTTTATGTTGTCATGTGTTACATGACAGTGCTGACTTTTCTTGCAGAGAATACTTGACTTATTAGATTCCTTCAGAACCTATAATATCTGAAAGACTAGCCTATGGATTAATTGTGCTTGGTTGGTTTGGTTTTTTTCTTTTAAGGGGGTTCAGGCTGGATACTGGAGTTATGTCTTTCTACTATCTTGTTTTTCCTGTGGGTTTAGCTTTTTCTTGTCTGTTTTGTTGTTTCATTTTGTTGTTGTTTTAAGACAGGGTCTTCTATAGCCTAGGCTGTAAACTCAATCTCACTGTGTAGTTGAAGATGACCTTGAACTCCCAATCCTCTCCTGCCCCTGTGTCTCAAGTGCAGGATTACAGATCTGTGCCTCCCTACCTTTTTCTATATGTGATGCCAGTAACCCATGTGATGCCTCACTGGGGTTGCAGTCACCCTCTTCTGATGTCCTTCCCTGCTCACAAGTGTTTCTGCTAATGAAAGCATTTTTTTCCTTTCCACTCTCCTTCCTGACGATTGGCTACCCTGGGGACTCTGTAGTTGGCCGTGTTTACATCAGGTAAGATGTACTTCATTTTACTTTGTCTTTCATCAGCTAGAGTTGCACAAGACAGCCCTCACCTCAGGGGACTACTGTCAGAAACTGCAATCTCCCTTGCTTCTGGGCTTAGTTGTCCTTTTTATACACCTGCCCACTAACCAGTATTTCATGTAGTAAAGAGGTCTTTTCATGTATGAATTAGTCCTGATTCTGCCAATAATAGCCATATGGGCTTAGATGACCATCACTTTTCTGTGTTTCAGTGGCTCATTTGCAGATGGATTAGACTTGATAATGTTAGCTCCCTTTTTGTTTGTTTGTTTGTGTTTGTTTTTTCAAGACAGGGTTTCTCTGTGTAGCCCTGGCTGTCCTGGAACTCACTCTGTAGACCAGGCTGGCCTCGAACTCAGAAATCTGCCTGCTTCTGCCTCCCAAGTGCTGGGATTAAAGGCTAGCACCACCACGCCCAGCTCCCTTTTTGTTTTGCTTTTTTTTGTTTGTTTCAAGACAAGATTGAATGTATCCCAAGCTGTACCTCAAACTCACTATGTAGTTGAAGATGACCTTGAAATCCTCCTGCCTCAAAGTACTGGGGTTATAGGTGTTCATCACAATGCCTACTTCATGTAATACTGGAAATCTAAGATGTCTTGCTTGCTAAGCAATTGATCTGTTAACTAAGTCACATCCTCACCTATTAGATCATTTTTTGTTTGTTTGTTTCTGAGCTCTTATATTTATAAAAGATAACTTCTGGGCTGGAGAGACAGCTCAGTGGTTAGGAATGCTTGCTGCTTTTGCAAAGGGCCAATTTCAGTTCCTAGCACCTGTAACTCTAGCTCCAGGGACTCCAACACTTATGGGTGTACACACACACATACACATACACACACACACACACACACACACACACACACACACACACACACACCCCGAGATAAAAATAAATCTTGAAGATCAGTACACCTCTCTCCTGAAAGATCTTGAGGTTGTTGAGAAGAGGTAAGCTTTTTTGGTATGAATAGGTAGCTTTTGCAGAGGAGGGAAGTCTTGTTTTAATTTTTTATGAAAACCAGTTAGTGTTCACTAAGAGCGGAGCCTGGCATTGGCAACTGGATGTGAAGAGCCACAGCCAGGTGGCCATTTCCGTGGGTGTCGGAAGTACAGTGTCTCGCTCCTCGGCGGCTTAGACGGTGTTTTGGAGGACATGGACTAGACTGCTCTGTTTGCTCCTCGGGAAAGAAGAAGGACCTAGGAATGAGCAGTCTGCCTCACGTGAACGTGAAAGAATGCATTAGTGTGAGCCTCAGGAAATGATGCAATTTAGGGTTTAGAGCTATTGGCAGCTAGGGGATGTAGAATACAAAATGAAATGCTGCTATTTCTGTATCTCTGAAGTCTTTGGCTTATATTCATTTAATAAACTTTTGATCTTCATATCTAGAGATGCAGTTTACATCCAAAAATAATATTGAGGGGCTGGGTCATAGTTCATCCATAGTGTGTATACTTATAATGTATGGCTCTGAGTTTAATACCGAGTACTAAAAATAAATGAAGGTTGAGAAAATATACATCAGAAACCCTCCAATGCCCAAAAAGAGGTCACAAGTTAGGTATGGTGGCATAGTTCTGTAATCCTTGTACTTAGGAGGCAAAGGGCATGAGGATTAAGAGTTCAGCATCATCTTCAGATACATGAAACTCTGCTTCAAAAAGAAAAGAAAAGAAATACAGTATAGCACTAAAAATAAAGTTTACATAATGAGCAAACTCTACCCCCTAACACAATATTAAGTGACTCAAAAATGATTAGCACATCTAGGTGCTGATGTCAGGTTATACCATTTTGGGGGAATATGTTGTAAAAATGGGAAATTGGGGATAGAGGGACAGCTCAGCAGTTAAGAGCATGTACTGCTCTTCCAAAGGGACCCAAGTTCAATTCCCAGTACCCATATTCACAGCTCCCTGTGACTCCAGCTCTGGCTTCCTCTTCAGGCCTCCGAGGACACATATATTTGTTTGTATATATCTTCGCCCTCCACTGACATATACATAATTAAAAATAAGATATGTAAGCTGGACAGTGGTGGCTCATGCCTTTAATCCCAGCAGTTGGGAGGCAGAAGCAGGTGGATTTTTGGGCTCGAGGCCAGCCTGGTCTACAGAGTGAGTTCCAGGACAGCCAGGGCTATTTGGAGAAACTCTGTCTTGAAAAAAGAAAAATGAGATAATGGTAGATAATTTGATTGATCCTGAAAGTAAGATTTTGTTCATACCAGGAGCTTGCCAGGAGGCCTCAGGCTTGCAGCATCTTCTGTACTGTCCCTGGAGACTAACAGAGAAAGAAGCTTGTTTAATTACTGGTATTTAAAGGCAATTTTGATTTTTATCCCTAGTAAATATTTTTCAATGCTAGAAACAGAAATTAGATTATGGTTCCTAAATGTTCCCAGCTCAGGCTACTCCAGCTGGTGTTTCCCACATTAAGGACTCTGGCTTCACAGTCAGATGCTGCACTTGACTAAAGGCAGCTTTGGTTCATTCCTGTTTCTTTTCTCTCACTTGTAGTGGTTGGAGACTAGGCCTAACAGACAAGTGTGTCCAGTTTGCAAAGCTGGCATCAGCCGGGACAAGGTCATCCCACTCTATGGCAGAGGCAGCACTGGACAGCAGGATCCCAGGTAAAGACTTGCTCCATCTGATACCCATGTCCCCAGTTGGACGGGCAGTTATTCACATGTGCTTAGCACTCTAACCCTACCTTTAGCTTGGTGTTTGTTGATGGCTACGTGATTTTGAGGCATTTTGATGGAGATGAGAGTCATCCGGGAAGGGTGAGGCCTGAGAGTAGAAGAGCCAGGCTGCCACTTGCTGGCCTGTGTTCAATAGGTGCTCAGTGTGATCCACCAGCAGGCACACAGTTGTGCAATGTTGTGGCCCTTTTGACCTGGCACCTGGGCCTTTCCAGAAAAATGTCTTACTGTCTAGCATTTCACCTGCCGACAATCTCCTGTCTACCAGGCATACAGAACTTCTCTTAAAGAGTTTGTTCTATCACACTTGTCGCACTTGTGTTGCTCTGAGGGCAGAACTGCTCTCCCTGGTTCCACTCAATCTACACCCTGCTTCCTGGAGCCTTTTCTTGATTCCTGCCCTTATTTTATGAAAGCCTTAAAGTCCCTCCCTGAGGTGATCTTTCTTCTCCGTAATCCTCCCACCCTATATTGTGACTGCTTTTATCTCTCTTGAAATCTTCATCATCACAGGAGTGGTAACTGTCACCAGTATCAGTATTGATTGCATCCTGCCTCGCACCTAATGTGAACTAAACAGTCAAACTGTTGGGAGGGTCTGAGGCCTGGCAGCAAAAGTAAAAGATAGATAGCATGGGGATGCTAGCCTAGGAGTAATGGAAGCCAAACTGAAATTAGTAGGGGAGATTAGAGAGACCTTGAACCTTAACCCTATCAAACAAACCATCCTCGGTTTTAGTCGAGCTTAAGATTTCTGGTACCCATGAGCTCATATCATGCAGGCCTAGGGAAGGCAAAACTGGCCACTTTCATAACCATGGACCAAAATCTCTATTGCAAGGGTAGGCTATGCAGTCTGATGGCTTTCTTGGAAGAAGCTGGTTTTCCTGGTTCAAGGTAGAATGGAGTTAGAACTTTGTTAAGCCCACACAGTTTTGTGTGTTAAACAGGAGAGTGAACCAGACACTGTGGTTCAGTCCTCAAGGGAAACAGCTAACATTTAGTGATGGCCGGACTTTGTTTCTTTTCAGAGAGAAGACTCCTCCTCGTCCTCAAGGCCAGAGGCCAGAGCCAGAGAATAGAGGGGTGAGGAGCATTCTAGGAAACACTTCTAGCGGTGTGCCTGTGGCTGTGAAAATTTCCTGTTCCCTTCCAGGTTTTTCCCTCATCCTAAAAGTAAAGGAAAATATATAAAGTTCAGAAAGAAGACAAGCAGGGGAAAATCCCAGAACCACTCATCCAGAGATAGCCATTGGGAGCATTTGGGCCTGTCTTCTCATCTTCCTTTACTCTGTGTGTGTGTGTGTCTGTGTGTGTGTGTTTTATTAATTTATACATGTATGTTTATTGATTATGCATTTGCATATTTCATATATTTTTAAATTTAATCTTTATTATTGTGTGCATATGGTGGAGAGTCTATGTGTAGACGTGAAAGGACACTTTGGGGAGTCAGTTCCTCTTCCAACATGGACTCTGGAGAAGGAACTTAACATGTTAGGCTTCATGTCAAGCCCCTTTAGTGCCAGATTGTCTTACTAGCCTGACTTTTTGGATTTTTGAGATAGGGTCTCACTATGGATCCCAAGGCGATCTGGAGCTCACGATCTTCCTCCCTCAGTCTTCTACTGCTAACATTATAGACATAGACTAGCATGCCTAGATAATCCTCCTGCCTCAGGCTTCGTAATGCTGGCATTAGGAAGACATAGGCCACCATGCCTGGCTTACTTTTGTTTTTTACTTTTTTACAATATGTGGCTCTTGTTTTGTAATTCTTAAATTTTCATCTATTCTACAGATACTAAGTTCCTTAATGTGCTCTGGTAACTTAACAGCTAACCTAGCAAATGGTCTCTGCTTCATGGAATGTACTCATGAGAATTGGAGAATGCCAGCAGTGTAGTTTAAGATGTTGCTGAGGCCTGTAGTCGTGACATTTAACAGTGGCTGTTGAGCTGTACAGACCTAATGTAATAGCATCCATTGTATTATAGAGCACTTACCTCCTACCTTTGCTGTCTGAAATATACTCAAGTGGACTTACAGTTCTGTGCAGAAGTATAATTATTTTATTATGATAAATTCTTAGAATTATTGGCTCAAAGTATATACATATTCAAATAAAATATTAGTCTTTTTTTTCAAGAAGCAATTTCTTTTTTTTTTTTTTTTTTAAAGATTTATTTATTTATTTTTATGTGTATGAGTACACTGTAGCTGTACAGATGGCCGTACAGCTCGCTCTGGCCCGCTTGCTCCGGCATAATATACTGTAGCTGTCTTCCAACGCACCAGAAGAAGATGTCAGATCTCATTATGGGTGGTTGTGAGCCACCATGTGGTTGCTGGGATCAGAACTCAGGACCTTTGAAAGAGCAGTCAGTGCTCTTACCCGCTAAGCCATCTCACCAGCCCAAGAAGCAATTTCTTATTAAAACATTAATTAGGGCTAGGAATGTAGATCATGGCCAGGAACATAGTAGCAGTCAGGCAGGCATGGTGCTGGAACAATAACTTTGAGCTTACATCCTTATCTACAAGCAGAAAGCAGAGAGAGCTAACTGGAAATGTCTCAAGTCTTTTGAAATCTCAAAGCCCATCCCCAGTGACACACCTCCTCTAGCAAGGACACACCTCCTAATCCTTCCCAAACAGTTCCACCAACTGGGAACCAAGCACTCAAATATGAACCTATAGCCGGACATACGCGTGGTGGCACATGCCTTTAATCCCAGCACTTGGGAGGCAGAGGCAGGCAGATTTCTGAGTTCGAGGCCAGCCTGGTCTACACACAGAAACCCTGTCTTGAACCCCGTCCCCCCCAAAAAAAGAACCTATAGCACCCATTCTCATTCAAACCTCTATAGCTCCCTAGTGAATTCAGTGCCAGTTTGAAATATATGAAATGGTCTCAAATTAATTAAAAATTTAAAAAAATACATTAATGAAAATTATTTGGCTGAACTGTTAGAATCTTTTTTTTCTTTTAAAGATTTATTTATTATTATATGTAAGTACACTGTAGCTGTCTTCAGACACACCAGAAGAGGGCATCAGATCTCATTACAGATGGTTGTGAACCACCATGTGGTTGCTGGGATTTGAACTCAGGACCTTCAGGAAGAGTAGTCAGTGCTCTTACCCGCTGAGCCATCTCTCCAGCCCAAAACTGTTACAATCTTAGAACCAAAAATATACCATACCAATTTCTACAGTTCTCTTCATTTGTATATCATCCATTATTTTTAATTCTATTAGAAATTATATGTATGTATTTGTAGTGGTATATGCATGATTGTAAGAAGCTAGAGGCATCATATTCCACTGAAGCTAGTGTAGGAGGCAATTTTGAGCCTCTCAGCATGGGTGCTGGGAACTGAACTCAGATCCTCTAGAGAACAATATGTCCTCTTAATCATGGAGCCGGGCTCCAGCCTATATATTCTTATTTTTATGTACCTCTCACTCTTCTGTTACCTGGTTTCAAATTTAATTTGGGGAGTATATTTCATGATATGCTAAACAAAGTACCTTTAAAATGTAAATGTCATTGTGCCATCTTTTTAATCTTGTGTTTTAGAGGGGTGTTTGTTCATATTCTAGTTTCTTATTGTTTCATCATTTATTTATGTATATGTGTGGGTGTTACCTGTGGAGGCCAGAATCTCTGAATCTGGAGTTACAAGTGATTGTGAGCTGCCTGAATAGGTGCTAGAAACTGAACTCTGGTCTCTGAAAGAGCCAGAAATGCTCTGAACTATTAAGCCATCTCTCAATGCAAGAATTAAACATAACCTGCCACTCTTGGACATACTTATCTGTAATTCCAGCAGTCAGGAGACTGAGGCAGGAGCACTGCAAATTTGAGGCCAGCCTAAGCTACCTAGTGAGGTCCTGTCAGAGTAGGGTGGGAAGGAAAGGCTGGGTTTGTGTCTTGTGTGCAGGCCTTGTGTTCCGAGGAGTTGCTTACTAACAGTCACTGTCCTGCTAAGTCCACTCCTGGGAAAGACAATGTGTGGGAACATATCTGAGCAGAAACCACGGAAAGATTTCTGACTTACTTTCTAATGACAAATATATGTTACTCTCTTCCTCCTCCTTCTCTACTTCCTCTTCTTTCTCCTCTTCCTCCTGCTCCTCCTCCTCCTTCCTCTTTCTCCTGTCCCCATTTCCCAAGAGCTGGGACCATAGTACCATACCCAGGTTTTGTAGCAATCTGAAGAAATTAAATTGTTTTAAATATTCAGAATTCTATGTGACATGAAAAATTTATGTGTGTGTTTTGTTTCTGTTTTTACTTGGGTTTATGTTTTGTTTTCTTTGTTTTTGAGAGTCTTGTTGGAAGTCTTGTTATATAGACCAGACTGATAGGGAACTAATTGTCCAACTACCACCACTTAGCTAAATTAATGCAGTACTTTGGACCAAACTCAGAACTTCATGAATGCTAGGCAAGTGCTCAGCCAGCTCAGCTATATCCACAGTCCCTGAAGTCTTTAGGAAAAATACTCATATCTTGACAACATATTTATATATTGTCACTGTACAGGAGTTTAAACAGTTTGACAATCTAAATCACAACAGGTTTTCTGTCTTGTTTGCATAAATGAGCACCAGGTTCCTTAGAGAACATGTTAGAAGATTTTGTTTGACTGATCTATTGATCAATCAGAGTTCCATCTTTTTTTGTTATTACAGATAGTATGTATCCTATTATAATGGTCCTTTGCATTTGGCCATGGGACTGAGTGCCAGCTGTGTATTTTATTAACATGTAGGAAATTTTACTGGCTAATATGGAACCCTGGAAAATGATATAACACTGTATAAACCCTGAGAGCAATGTTTTTCACTTTTGGTCAGAGCCATATTTTTTTGGACCACTTATAGCCCCTTAGCTGTATGCTAAGGGAGGTCAGAGGTGCCTCCAGAGCTCCTTTGCTTTGTGGTGTTGCTGGAAGGAAGAGCTGAGGCCTTAGTTTGTTCCAGGGGGATGAGAAGAAACATGGGGACCATATTTGTGCTGTGCTGTAAGACACTGAGAGATGTGGAATAAATCTGCTTATTTTTCTTAATTGCTTTATTTTTCCACAGGGATTTCAAGGATTTGGATTTGGAGATGGTGGCTTTCAGATGTCTTTCGGAATTGGAGCATTTCCATTTGGGATATTTGCCACAGCATTTAACATAAATGATGGACGGCCCCCTCCAGGTAAGCCCAATTTCCTTAAATCAGGAACTTATCCTGCTAGAAAACTGCTTGGAAATTCAGCAGTATGGAAGTTGCAGATCATTATCACCGCATGCATAGACTTTCCAAAGTCCCTTAAGTTCTAATAATCTCAGTACTTACCATGTATTAGGTACATGAGGGATGTGTTGTGTTCTGTTACAAACAGAGGGGCTCGTCACCTGTACTGCAAGTAATGATTCTAAGACATGGCCCATGACCATTAAATTAAAAACTATAAACAATACTTAGCTAATAAAACCTTAATCCTACACATGTACTCCCCCCCCCCCCCCCCCCCCAAAAAAACCACATATACACACACTTTAACCATTTTGGATCATGGAGAAGTGCAATGTTAGGACCTCCTGTTTCCAGGCATCTCTCAGAACAGAAAATGGGGCTGATGCCAAACTTTAGACCTTGGGAACTATGTTTATATCTGTCATCTGTATTTCTCCTTTTAGCTTCTTGTCTATATTCAGAGTACAGCATGGGAGTGAAGTGTGTGCTTAACTCCGTTACACTCTGACACCTAAGCCACCACCCATATTATGAAGCCTATAAAAGATGCCAAAGGCAGTTGAGCCCTGCTTATAGTAATGGAGCCTCTGGGCCCTGGGTACAGTCTTAGAAACAGAAGGCACTAGTGTAGGGCTGGTCAGGAGCTTAGTGCTCTAAATATGGTAACCCATTCAGAAGTCATCAGAGCTGTTCCCTGCTTCATCCAGTCCCTTGGACAGAGTAGGCAATAAATCTCTTGGTTGCCTGCCTGCATAAGTTGATCAGAGCAGCCAGCTGTGAGGGAATGACATGCTACCCACAGTGTACTCAGGCACTACTCCATATCGCCATCTGCCTAGGATGCCTCTCTGCAGCTCATACATTGTTTTCTCAGAGGAAGAGGACCCCAAAAGACAGGATGTGATGTGCCTTAAAGAAAAGACAGATCCTTGTAGAAGTGGCACAACTTTCTTGCTGCTTTCTACCCTGATCCAGCTTAGACTCTGGATCTCCTCCAGCTCATTCTGCAGCCAGGCTGGGCTCTTGATCAGTTTCCTTTGTCATGTTCCGTACAGTTTGCACAGCTTTTATTACAATCCTAAGACTTGCTCTGAAGGTTATTTATTCACTTACACTTTTAACCTATAGCGTTTGAGTGAGCTCTAGTGGAGTCCTGTTGTTATTTGGGATGCCCTCTGGAGAGGTCACAGGGACCCCAGAAGCTCAGCGTTGAGTTCAGATTTGAGCATTGCCTATACATTGTGTGTGGGGCTAGCCTTGTTCAGGGACTGAGAGAAGCACGGTCTTCTTAGGCCATGGTTTTATTGTTCTGGGAAAGACACATGATGTGTGAGAGGCGCCATGACTGCCACCTACTAAGTTGTAGTAGATTTCTGTTGACTTTTGTTTTGTTTTGTTTTGTTTTGTTTTTCGAGACAGGGTTTCTCTGTATAGCCCTGGATGTCCTGGAACTCACTCTGTAGACCAGGCTGGCCTCGAACTCAGAAATCCGCCTGCCTCTGCCTCCCAAGTGCTGGGATAAAGGTGTGCGCCACCACTGCCTGGCTTTTTTGTTGACTTTCTTAATAAGATAGCAAAGAAATACTAAAAATCTGGGACTGAGTACTTTTCCTTCAGTGCTCTAATGCCATGTTTTTAATGAAGTAGTAAATATTGAAAAGACAGTAGAGAGTTTTTAGTCCTGATATAAGTTACATGTTTCTGAAC
>JADRCD010199095.1:14439-50463 GCA_019843815.1 Montemys delectorum | reverse complement strand
TGTGTGTGTGTGTGTGTGTGTGTGTGTGTGTGTGTGTCTGCAGCTCACAACCACCTACAACTCCAGCCTCCAAGGATCTGAGTTTCTGCAAGCAACTACATCCATGAGCACAAATCCACACTCAAACGCACATACACATAATCAAAAGAATTTAAAGTATGGTTTTGTTTTTACTATAGATTAGATAGACATAGAGATATATATCCGCCTGAGCCTTATCACTAGCCAATAAAAATGTTGAAATTAAATGTTTCTTTGGAGAAAGACAAAGTCTTGTCCAAAGACAAGAGGCTTCCGGTGAATGCTACAGTCTGAGGGAGGGGCCAACATACAGGGACTTCCTGAATGTTTTCCAAGACATGCTATAGCCAGAGATTTTCCCAGGCTCACCATCCTTCAGTAACCATTTAGTGATCCAGCTCCCCAGAAATATATACTGTGACAAGCCAACTCAAACAAAAGTCTCAGCATAGCCAAGGGACATGACTAATGCCCTATCCCTGCTAAACATAAGCTCCGTGACATAGGGGAAGCTGCTAATGTCTTTGATCCCTCATCTCCTCACCAATAAAATAGGTTGGCAGCCATACCTCTCTCACCAAGATGCCCAAGGCTGAGGCAAGATAATCCAAACAGATGTGGGTAGAACCTACCCTGACAGAACCAATAACACCCTCCAATGCCGTAACCCTTTTGATTCCACAGCAATGGGCAACTCACTGGCTTGCAGGATATTCGTGAGGAAGATGATCCTTCAAGGGCACCTTCTCCTTACTGATGTGTTTCTAGCACCTGGATAGCTCTCTTTAAATATTTACTTAGGAATCAGATGGTTGTACCTGAAGCTAGGTTAACCATCATGCACTAAGTGACTTAATGCTAAGGATATTGTAATATACCATTCTTCAAGGAGGATCTCCTTTAAAGCTTCATAATAGCTCATGGAGGTGTTTAATATCTGATTTGTCCCTGTCTGGTGGACTCATATTTATAACCTACCCAGATCCCTAAATATCAAATGTGTTCAGCCCCATGCAATCTGACTCTTGCATTCACAACATATCAAAGCCATGCTCAGTCTGTGGAATGCAATGCCATAAGGACCCATTAGTTAGCATCCTTTACTCTTCAGTAACCAAGTCTTATTGCTTCATCCTGAGTGAAATGCACAGCTAGAACTTGAGGGGCCTTGATGCCTTGACACCCATCATACACTGTCACGGAGCTTCCGGGACAAATGATGTCATGATGTGGGGACTCAGCATGAAGGTGCTGAAGATGGGTTGCTGGTTAGCATGCCAGCTGAAGGACAATATATTTTAATGCAAATGCAATGAGCTGGAACGGTGGTACTTCTCCAAGAGTCTTAACTAGGCTAGCATGACCTCTGGAGGGGCCAGAGTTCTAACAGCAAAATTAGAATAGAAAGGCTTATGGAGATTTCTATGCTAATCAGCCATATTTTACTGGAACAGTTTTGTTCAGCAGCCTGGCCATTTGCCAACTTCAGGCAGGGCATCATGTGGTCAGAGGATGGACAGAAAATGATGACTCAGAAAGCGGTGGGAGGCCACATTAAGGTGATGGTACCCCAAAGGTGGCGTAGAACTAGAAATAACGTGGGGACCCCAAGGAGTTGATTCCCCAGCAGAGTGTGAGTGCAGGCCCTTTCTACTCTGTAGTCTGCATTTGGCTGCAGTAAAAATCCTATCTGGGAGTTAGTAAGAGCCAAAAACCCCTGGGACCAGAACACTGATTTAAAAGAGAGAAAAATAAGAAAGTGGCTTTGTCCAATGAGAGGATTTTTTTTCAGTGTATTTTTCTTTTCATTTGGCTCAGAGACTCTTTCCTGCTGAAGGGAAGAGGATGGCAGCATTTTTCTTTGACCTAAGCCCACCCACACAAAATCTTTATCATTCTTTTGCTTTAGAATTAAGGGAGTTGACAGAAATGGAGACAGGGCTGAGCAGATAGAGAACTTCATGCAGAGAAAACCCAAAACCCAAATCTGAGTGTCTGTAAGAGGCGATCACAATTAAATAAGGAAATGAAGAGATGAAGACATCGTACCATGCCCCTTAGTATTAACAATGCCATCTGAACAGATTTTTAATGGTTTTTCAAAAGATTGCTTGGCACCTCCCCCAAAATACTGAATCATAACCACAAGGGGAGACAGAGGAGAGGAAGTTGTCCATACATTTAAACAAGCCTTCCAGATGGTCTTCATGCAGGACCGGTATGAACTGTAGTCCTTCACCCACCCACACCGAAAGATAGCATCAGTTCTCACACGGTTCATAGTGCCCTATATTCATCTCCTAAATGCTAAACCAGGAGCTGAGCTTGTAGGCACGTAGCTATTATCTTCCCTGACATTGACCCCAGACAACATTCCAATAATTAAGATTCACCTAGCACCTAATGTATGCCAGGAACTCTTACATATATTATCGTGTTCCAGTCAAAGGTTAATGTCACTGAAACATTTTGAAAATTCAGCATATGGATTGGTTAGTCGAAGTCAGAGTTTCTTAATGACAACATTATACATAATTGGATCACAGGATTCTGTTACACCTCAGCTTAGATGAGGATGGAAAACAAATTTGGTCTGTAACAGAATTTCTGTTCATTTGCAGCCATCATCTGAGTACAAAAAAGAAATGATCAAATGGCTCAGCAGATAAAGGTGCTGGTTGAGCTCAGTCTCCAGGACCTGGATGGTAGGAGAGAACCATTTCTACAGGAAATGAACCAAATGACCCATAGAGTTTAATTTCAATCTGGTATTACCTAAACAGTTACTTTAAGGGGTGTCCAGGTAGTGTTCATCTCGAATAAAAATATATACTCTTAATTTTTTCATATGATCTCTATGTCTCGCCAAAATGGACTAAGGGCATAGGAAAGGAAAAGAGAGGTGAAAGTTGTTCATAAGCATTAATGAAATATGATGGATACAGGGACTGCATCACACTTGCTCGAGTCCAGGGTTTGTATCCCTTCCACCCCTCTGCACTGCTTAGCCTTCTGACTATCATGGGAGAATAGGAGTTGGCATGATACCTGCTGGCATCTGTCCTTTTATATTACCTTGATCACAGAATCTTGTGGCCCTGAGTTCTGTCCCTCACTGCTAGTAACACAGACTCTTCTATAATTTGGGGAATCTGAAGTTTCCCCTCCCATTGAATCTGGGCTCCAGTTTCCGCTGAAGTATCAATTTGCATCAAGTACTTCTCAGTCCAACCAACACCACACAGGACCAGCAGATTCATCTCCCACCCTCAGCTGGCAGTGCAGCCAATCTACTTCCACACTGTCCCACTTCCTCTAATGAGCCTCCCACGTCCTGTGCTGAAGCCAAGCAGAAATGAGAAAACTATGATGGTATCTGTTTGTTCTACTCTCCAGTTCTCTTCCCTCAACTAATTCCCACTGTCTTTGAAGATAAAATGGGACAGATCCTTCAGGTGGCCTTGCTAGGGAGATCTCAGATAAATCATGGCTTCATGTGCTGACCAGGCAGCCATAGGGGCTGGCCCTTTTGATGTGGTGGCAGAGAAGAAAAGAACTATAGTTGGTCCTGTCACCTTCCACCTCTTGGAATTGTCTTATCATATTCCACCAATCAGAATCATTCTATCTCATTCCTCTAATCAGAATCATCCTATCATAGTCCACATATCAGAACAGGCCTATCATATCCCACCTCTCAGAAGCCCCATCTCTCCACCCATCCTTATGACCTTACTTTACAATTCTAATTCTAGTTCAGATGGAATCATGCGATACACAATGCAATGCAGTGGGTGTCTAGCGATATCATCTCATTTATCTGTCATCTCTGTGTCTCTTCTCTCAATGAGTGTGGACAGTTTCTACAAGCTGTCAGAAAGCAGAGATTGCTTTAGAAAGCACTAGCCTGTGGCTAGTTCTCTCTCTCTCTCTCTCTCTCTCTCTCTCTCTCTCTCTCTCTCTCTCAATCTAGAGCCTTACTACATGGCCCTGGCTGATGTTGGACTCATGATCATCTTGCTATGACTTCCAGAGTACTCGATGTAAAGGCATGTGCCACCAGACTTGGCTAAGACAATAGATTTGAAGGTAGATGACTCAGGTTTAAATCCTGCCTCTGAGTATCTGTGAGATACTGAACATGTCACTCAACCTCTCTGGCCTTTTATTCCCCTGCCCTCTATCTATTAAATGAAGATAATACAGCTATCTACAAGTGTTTGTGAAGAGGAAATAATGCATCCATTGAAGCATTCAGAATAACACTAGGTACACCCAAGCTTAACATCTTCATTTAATTTCTCCAGCCATACAGCCTTTTTTATTTTTAATGTTTAAGCCTTATTTTTGATGTGTTTGTGCTCATGTGCATGTGTGCACGTGTGATTATGTGCACATGAGTGCAGATATCCATGGAGTCCAGAAAAGGACATTCAATTCCTTGGAGTTGGAGTTACAAGTGGTTGAAACTGTTGGATGTGAACTTTGATCCTTTGAGTGAGCAACAGTATTAAGTCCTAAGCCATCTTGCTGGACTCCATATTTGTCTGGAATCAGTTTACTTTCATTAGTTGTAGTTTTTAAAATAACATCTTATTTAAAATAATAACTCTGAGATGTAAAGGTGAAATTCTTCAAAAATTGAAGTTCTTTAAATAAATTAGTTTATAACAATCCAGAAAACAACTTTAGTCGCAGAAATAACCACTACTGCTCAAACACTACACCCTTCAGAAAAAAAAGTGAGATGTCAGCCCTTAGCATCTTCTTTATTATCTTTGTGTTATCCAAAGAAGCATTTTCTTGACCTTCTTGTCTTTAGCCGTTGTTCTTTTGTTGCAGTAAACCTGAGTATGGTTAAAAGCAATACTAGAGTTAAAATGGAGTAGCTGCTAATGGCAGAAGGTAAGAGTGTTTGCAGCTGGGTGTGATGTAGCCATGGTGAACAGATAAGAAAGAAAAGAAGAGGCTTTAGGAAAACAAAGTCAGTGTTGGCTGGCTCTGACTGGTTTCTAGTCCCAGGAAGCCCCATGACCATCCCTCTGAAAAACAAGTACACGACCCAGGTACCTTTCACATTTGTTTATATCTGATCCCTCTATTCCAGGAATCAGAGCACCCCAGACTATTCTGTGGTCAAGGAGCTGGCTATGAGGTAACCAAGGAAACTGCAGTTATATCTTGGTAGCTGTGGTAGGAGTTAGCTCCCCATAGTCAATAAAGAGAAGATGCAGTGCATGATGAACTTCTAGATGGTCATGCAAATATAAAAACAAGGACAATGTGATATAATTCACAGCTAACAGACCCAGTCAAGGTCAGTGGCTAGTGGACAACATCAAGGCTGAGGGCTTGCAGACCTAGCCAAGTCTCAAGGAAGAACAAGCAGAGATGACTGGGATATATGACCACCCTCCCTAATTGGAAGAGCAGAATGTGAATAGTGCATGATTTTCTGGGTTGGGTCGGAAGGAAATGCATGAATAATGCAGGCCTCCATTGGCTCAGTGTATGATGAGCCACGGGAATTAGCCAATCCTAATAAAAATTATCCCAATCTTCATCCAGTTTCTGTCTAAGTGCTTTAAAAAGCCTCCAGACAAGGCATCCATTGGCAACTTCTTAAAGTCTCCTCCTACTACAACTCTTGGTCCTTCCTGCTATTTCCACCAAAAAGCTTGCTTTCACTTTGCTCTCTCTACTGTGTCCCTGTCTTTAGCCATCATGGATGGATGTGAGACAATGACATTGAGAGCCATTTCTGGTTGGCTTTCGATGACCTTTGATTGTTCATCACCTTAGTCTTGGGTCAAGCTCAGTAGAATAAGAAAGACTCCATTACCCTCAAAGATAGGCATCATTTTGGTAAGCTGGGAAGCCAAGGAATTTAGAATTTTTTTCAAGACAGCATTTCTCTGTATAGCCCTGGCTGTCCTGGAACTCACTCTGTAGACCAGGCTGGCCTCAAACTCAGAAATCCACCTGCCTCTGCCTCCCAAGTGCTGGGATTAAAGGCATGAACCATCACTGCCCAGCCCAAGCCAAGGAATTTATTAAGCCATATTAACTGTGCATGTTAACTGTGTTCACTGTGATGTCACATGATGACATACATGAATCATATGCACATGTTTCCTCCCCTGTCAGTACCCTTCTCAGTCCCTAGTACACACTATTTATGTACTATTTGACTTTTTCCAATGTCCACGTATTTAAGGAAATGCAAGATGCTGGTGTGTTTCTCTGTCTGGCTTGTTTCACTTAACATGATGATTTTGCTTTACATTCATTTTTCTGCAAATGACAATATTGTATTTTTTCATGATTGAGTAATATACATACATATAGTACACATGACAAATTGCTTTGTCATTCAGGCATTGATGAGTGCCCAGACCAATTCTTTAATAGCCATTATAATTAGCACAGTGATGAACACGATCAGGCAGATATTGCTTCTATGTCCTGACTCCATTTTCTTTAGTATTCAGAAGTAGCATGGTTGGATCCCAACATAATTTTATGCTAAGGTTTTATGTTTGTTTGCTTGGTTGGTTGCTTGCTTGTTGGCATTCTGGAGGTCAGACATGAACATGTCAGAATGCCTCAGGCATTCCAGGCAAGTGCTCTGCCATTGAGACTCAGCTTCAGGTCTAGTCTTAGAGTTCAGATTAACATCCATATTGTTTTTTACGCTGGCTATGCTATTTTGCATTCCCTAATCTGCATCCTCATCAACAGTGCAGTGCTTTCCACTTCTATCCATTTTCTTGGACATGATGTGATTGTTTTCTTTATGGCTACTACTTGATTGTGAGATATACTACATTTTATTTGTTTTTTGATAGGTACTTACAATGATTATGTTGAGCAAAATAAACAGCTCTCCAGAAAGAGAAACACTAAATGTTTTCTCTTAGATATGAGATATAGAAAGGTATTAAAAATTTTCAAAAGAGGACATGAAGTTTGGGAGGAGGCATAAAGGGAAAGAATCTTGGAGGAATTGGAATAGGGGAGATGATGATACTTATAAAATCATGATACCATGAAGCCATGCAGCCATGGTGTAGATTACGTAGCTAAAGTTTTTCCTCAGGACATGAGTAACCATTCTATTTCCATCACAGAGCAGAAATGGCCTGAACCCAGAGTCGTTGAAAACAAAGGCTCAGAATGACAGCATTAGACCTCACTCTGCAGTAATGGTGATAGCTCTGTTAATAGTCCCTAGAACAAAGAAGAGGGTAGACCTACAGACCGTCTCCTGTTATCTCAGCTGATCTTCTCTCTAGGTAACCAACTACATGTGGTCTTGGAAAGTGCTGGATCACACAGGTGGTGGAAAATTAACTGAAAACAGGATGGCATGACACAGTTTCTGTGACATCATTGCACATGATGGTGTAGGGCTTTTCAGTGATGTAGCTGTTTTTGAGTCACCCAGACTCTTGCTAGTAACCCCTCACCCATGTTCCTGCAATAAACCCACCTTAAATTCCTTAGCTCACCACAATCCATTTGGGTGGAAATGCTCCTTGGGTCTGTCACTGGTAACCCATCTGAAGTGAATATCTATATATCTGTTCACATCTAGGAAGAAGTCATACAATAGCCTCAACAAAGGATGTCTGGCAAAGTTATTTTCTGGGAAACAATATTAAGACTTGCAACACTGCCTCATTCATAGCCAAATCCTTCAGTCTAATGCATCTGTAATGGAGCTAACATCTTCATATCCATTATTCTGTTTTTTATATCTCTCTCTTAATTGGTTTGGGGTTTAGGGAAAAACATAGGTGTGATATATATATATATATATATATATATATATATATATATATATATATATAGAATCCTTAAAATCCCAATAAATACCATGTGTTGCTGCCATTACTGGTGGCAGGTGTTAAAGGTATTTCCAAGCAGGAATGTCAGAGGTTCTTACTTTCCTCATGCTCTAAGAAGACTAGAGTGGCACTGGGGTAGGGGCTGGCTGTTCCATTTAGCAATAATCAACAGTAGAAGTCAGAGAAGAAACTCACATGGTTCCCACTTATCTATAACCTCAGATATAAGAATCATAAAGCATAAAGCTGGCTTAAGGACATTGCTCAGAGCCATCTTTTGTTGAGTGGCCCAGCTAAATCTCTGACAATTTCTTGGTATTTTTTTTGGGGGGGGGAGGAGGTGAGTGTCACCTTGTGTGTCCCCAGAACTTTTTAAAAGAAGATGGGGGAAATCTAGAAGGTTGACCAGACATCTATTCTATTTTGGTTCTCCAAATCTCCAACAGCCTGCTGCTGTCTGAGCTGAGAGAAATGGGGCTATTTCAGAGAACAGCAGAATGCCAGTGGCAAGGGCTTCCACGTGTCTATTTCTGGATGTCCCCTAATGCTGTGTCATTGGGAGAGCTGTGACATCACACTTTCCCCAAAGCTTGACATTACAGTGACTCATAAAAAGTGTCAGCTGTGGCTGCCAGTCTCACTTACTACACACAGACACAAAGTGATTTGCACTGGGGTTGTGTGGTGACAGGAAGGTAAAATATCAGGACTAGAAGTGACCTAAGTTGTCCTCTACCAAACTTCACTAGCTTTCCTGTTACTGGGATCCAGACTGCTGGTCCATCTCCAAGGACAGGGTGTTCATGACCACCCTCAGCAACTGGATACAGATTATTTATATCGCAGTGATAGAATATTTAGTCACAGGATTTTTAATGGGTAATGTCATAGGAAGCCTAGAAGGAGGTGATACTGGTGTTGGCTTGTGGCACAAGACAAGTAAGGACTAAAGACTCTAAGTTTTTCCATCTTGTTAGACATCTATGATGATTTTATTCATTAAGTCGAGCATCTTTCTCCTCGATGACTTTAGGACTATAGCAAAAAAATCAAACAGTGTTTTCCTGGTTCATCAAGGTGGAAAACCTTCATCTGAGAACCAGAAACTTGTCCTCAGACTCAGTGATCAGAACAAGATTATGTGTCCATCCCTCAACTGTTTACATATGCTGCCATTTCACTGTGAATTATGCCTTGGATCTGGGAACACTGCTGTCCAAATAAATAACAGTGAAGAAGAATGAAAAATGGCCACTAGGTCTGGGCAGTCAGCCATATCACCACAGCAGCCCAAGCCCTTGCTTGAACTCAAAGATTTTTATAATACTGAGTTCGATATTTCTTTCTTCTCACTCTTTTTCTGTGGTGCTGAGGGCCAAGCCCACAACCTTGTACATGCTAGTCAAGTGTTCTATCACTAAGCTACATCCCCACTCTTTGTTCTTTTCAGACAAGGTCTCACTATGTAGATCAAGAAGGGCACAAACTCACAATCCTCCTGCTTTATCCCTCTGAGTTAAAGGTTTGTGTCACCATGACATCCAGTGACCACTCTTCTAAATGTGTTTCCTCAGCTACCAATATCAAAGATACTCTGATGACCACACAGAAGCACATTTCCACACAGCAACTTATTACACCTTCAAACTGACCATCCTGTAAAAATATACAGTCCCCTTAGTTCTGTGGCACAGTCAGCTCTGGAAGTGGGTGGTTAGGACCCAGTGCCCTGCTCTGCTATTTCTGGGCTGGGTAACTTGGGAAAGTCTCTATAACTTTTGCCCCAGCCTCCTCATCTGCACCATGAACACAATGGTTGCTTACCTCTCAGGCTATGGTAAAGATTAAGAACATATAGAAAACACTTACAGAAAAGGCACTGTCATGTGGCTGGCACATTGAGTTGTGTATTAGTATATAGCAATTTAAAAGTATTGAGTTGTTTGCCTCTGTCAATATTATATGCATCTGTCACAAAGCAGAAAGAAACCACATTACATCTAGACCTCAGCATTGTGTTCTTGATCTGGCATCAGCCTGTATTTCTATAGTTGATAAAAAAGACAGAGAGAGAGAGAGAGAGAGAGAGAGAGAGAGAGAGAGAGAGAGAGAGAGACTTAGTCAAAAGGCTGAGCTTTAACTTTACTTCATGACATATCTAGACTGAAGGTAAGCCTGTCTATCACTCCAGGAAGCAGAAGTACAGAGCAGAAATCCTGGCTGCCCAGCTTGAAAGATCACCAGACCTTACATCACCTGTTAACTTCATCATCCTTTCCACTGCCACCACTTGTAGCTATCCCATGAAGTGACCTGCTCCATGAACCCCTGTCAACTGTGTTCTCACAGGGCAGTGTCGAGGTTGCATTCTGTCCATCCAAAATTCACATGCTGAAGTCCTAATGCCCAGTATCTCAGATTCTGACTGTATATAAAGACAAGGCCTTCAAAAGCTGATTAAGTTAAATGAGCTCATTAGTGCAAGCCTGGATCCAGTCTGACTTTGTCTTAATAAGAATACCTTTGGATGGAATGAGACAGCAGGAGGCTGGGGGTGTAATTCAGTTCAGTGGAACATTCCTTGCTCACATGAAGGCCTGGGGAAAGGGAAGCAGAAATGCACATGAAGAGGACAGAGACCCAGCAAGGACACTAGCATGAGAAGGCGGCCTCTGCAAGCCAGGGAGAGTGGCCTCAGAACGAAATCAATGCTGATGATTGGTCTTAGCTCCAATTTCAAGAACTATGAAAAAAATTCATGCAACACAAAGTACCCTATCTGTGGTGTGTTATGTTATAGCAACCCCAGGAAGCCAGTAGATGGGACCTCAATGACTCCTGTTGCTTGAAGTTAAGAGCCGTGTTAAAGATAAACATATACCTTCTCCACTCACCATCCACTACCTTCTCTGCCACTTCTACCATCATCTCATCAGCTCTACCATCACCTCCACTATGATTTCTACTACCATCTCTTCCAATCCCTCTCCACCTACCCCTCTTCATCATCTCTTCCACTCATCCTCCACAATCACCTCCATCACATCCTTCATCACCTTCACCAGTTCCTCCTCCATCACCTTTACCAGTGCCTCCTCCGCCACCTCCTCCATCCCTTCCTCCATCCCCTCCTCCACCACCTCCTCCATCCCCTCCACCAGCACCTCCTCCACCAACCCTCTGCTGTCACATTCCTCACTCTCCTCTTATCTACCTCTATACACATACAGCAATTGTAACAGTCATTTTTCAGCATGGCCACCCTGCTTTGCCCATCATAGCCCACTCCCAGAAAATTGCTGCTACCGGGAAATCAACAACAGAATCCTTTAGGGGGTTAGTTAGTTAAAGGGAACACTCCTGGTCTCTATTTCTGGGACTTCTTACCCACCTTCCCTGGTGCTGCTTGGTTACTAAACACTCGTTAGTGTCATGGTCACCTTCCAAGGGGACTTGCTGTGGGGAGTTGCAGAAGATGTTTGCTGTTGCTTCGTTTTGTTTGTTTGTTTTCTGGACTGCGGTTTTCTCTTCGGTCCAGCCAGGATCATAAACCCTAAGATTCTTTTAGTGTCCATAACTTCTCTAACTGGAAGCAACTCTACTTAGAAATAGAGTACGGTGTCTGGCTGGTATTTATCGAATTTCAAATTCCACACTTGATGAAGACAGTACCCTCTGTAGTCGGGAAGAGTGCAAGCAGGTAACTTAGAGGGAGAAGCATCAACCAGACAGACACATGAACTGACTTGACCCAGGAAAGGTGATAGCTATCTTGTAAATAGCCAGTCCCTCTGCCCTAATAACGCCAGATAGCTGCTCCAAGGCCTCCTGCTCCAGGGAGTCTGTCCAGACAGAAACAGCCCAGTTTGGAAACAAGGGTCCAACACAAGAAAGTATACAAAGCTGGAGCTGTCTGAGATGAACGGCAACTGAGAATAAAGGCAGAATGGAGGGTAGAGGCTGAAGTAGTTATCTTAAAGGTAACTCAATTGACCCACCCGGCCACACAAATATGGTCTCTGACCCCCAGTCTCCCCTATGACCAGGGCACAGTTAAACACTGTATAACTGTCCATCTGCCCAATGGGTAGAAAGGAAGAGGGACAGAATACACAATGAAAAACAGGAGATAAGGGATTTAAGAGAGCTAGGGAGTTATCTGTGAGAACCACCAACTGCCTCAGCTACACAAAGAAGTTATCACTAGCTTTGGGCTAATCTTTGTCTTATTCCAACTCTGACTATATCACGTGATTTTCAATCGTATTTTTCATCATAAAAGCAAGAATGCACTTTGCACATAAAATAAAGATGTACAAATGGCATCATGAAATATGGAAGAAGATGCATGTACACAAAAGTAACACTAAATGGATTCAGTTGTGTGTGCCTGTATATGTATGTGTATGTGTATATGTATGTGTATACATATCATATATCTGTAACAAAAATAATTAAAGAAGAGGCCAAAAGTTTGGAAGGAATAGAAGGGACATGGCAAGAGTTGGAGAGAGTTGAGGAATGTATAGAAGTAATAAATGCAGTACTTATGTATGAAATTCTCCCAAAAATTAATTTAAAGATATACAGTATATTACAAAATATAAAACACAGACAGATAGCATGCTCCAAGGGAGGACTACTACTGAAGCATACTAAAATCCAGGCTTATTTATTCATTTTTCATTAATGTATTCCCTTTTTTCTGCATCCAGTCAATGAATATGTCCCAGGCTCCATGATGAACACTGAACAAGACGAACCAGTTCCTCCCTGACAGGAGCTCCCAGGCCAGCAGGACAGAACAAGAAATAAAACAGAAATAAGTGGTTATGTAGTTCTAGCTTTCTAAATTAAATGGAAGAGACAGTCACACATTGTGGCTATTTAAATGTCTTCAGAAAGGGTAGTCAGATGGGTGGGAGATGTCTGACCAGCAAGTAGTCAGCTAGAAGTAAGGCTCCCTAAGCCCCTCTCCCAACTATGGTAAAATTTTGAGTGGCTTGATCCTGTGATGGCTGAGGCAGGACAGAAAGTCAGTTTTATCAGGGATGTAGCCATGTAAGGTTACTCATGCGTATATTGACTATGGCCATGCCCACAATGGCAGCACTAATGGGACTCAGTGGCAGTGTAGAACATAAACTTGAGAGGAAGATGGGGGTTGCATTGGAGAGAAGTTGCAAGAGAAGGTGTCAGGTAGATGTGGTTAGGGTGCATTATATGGATGTATAGAATTCTCAAAAAATATATCTGAAATCTATTTTTAAAAGGAAATGCCTAATGGTTGTACATGTTCTACAGTTCTGAGAACTGAGTTGCATTCTGAGTTGCCATCCACTGAGGTAGGTGTGTGGTGATCCTAAACAAACCAGTCCTAATTTATTAGATTTCTATTTGCCTATTGCAAGATGGTTCAGCTATACTCACAGGCATGTCTGTATATTTATTATACTATAAAGTATACATCTGTAGTCCCTATAAAAGCGATGTATACAGAATTCATTATGAAATGAACTTAGAGGAACAGACACAAAGATCACAGTAAATTTCTGGAGGGTAGCCCATGCTGGGAAAGAATTTCTCCTTCCAGAATGTGGTAGAATGCATCACTCCAATGTCAAGACCATCTCGGCATTGGCAGCCTGCAAATTCTCCTCCCCCAGCCAAGAGTATATTTCACTAGCATGCAAGCGGGAGTGACAGAATGGGGTTAGGACAGAAGAAATGATGTGGCTTTTTTTTTTCCTTTTTCTCCCTTTAAAATTCCAGTCTGAAGTACTACAGAAGAGAAGAAGGTTAGGAATCAATGGTGGTCGTGCTCTGGGATGAAATAAGCAGAAGATGCTTCTTCCTATGCAGATGTGGGGTCACTGGGAGCACAGGGGCTCGGGGACTAGAGGAAGGTACTCCATCAGAATGCCCAGAGCTGGGGATACAGCTCAGGAGCAGAGAACTGGTCTAGCCTGTTTGATGGCCTAGGTTCAATTCCCAGCACTAAAAAAGAGGAAGAAGAGAAGATCATAGAAAACTGAAAATGTAACTCAAAGGTAGATTACTTGTCTAGCATGCACAGAACCCTAGGTTTAATACCCTTTAATGCTTTTAATACTTCACAAAGAAGGAAGAGGAGGAGGAAGGGGGTAAATGAGAGGAGGACGGAGCAGTGGTGGATGAGGAGGGAGAGGAAGAAGAGGAGGGAAAGAAAGAGAGGAAGTTGCTGCTCAGATGACAGATCAATTCTTGCAGTAAAATTTTCATCTCTTCTTGGTCCAGTCATGACATTGCTCTAGACCTTGGGTGTCACCCAAGGAAAACAGAACAACTGCTTTCTCCAACAGCATGGACTGTATAAATATGAAGATGCACATTGTAGAGAAGCAGCTACTGAAGTTAAGCACCTCTGTCCCTGTTAGCAAACTAGAACTTTTATTTAAAGTCTCACCTTCAGCAAAGCACCTCCCACCAGGAGTAAGCTGATGTTTCTAGGAGTTGCTGTGGCACTATGTACGTGCTGTAGGCCTTTGTAACCTAGAAGGGTTTACCATGGCTATAGTAATTAATTTAAATTTAATTATGATTATGATCATAATAATTATCATAACTTAATTAATTTTTTCCTTGCCTGTTTGAGACACAGTCTCAGTTTGTAACCCAGGCTGGCTTCCTGAGTTAATTATTCTGCTCTGAGTGGTCGGATGAGTACACGAATAATTAGAGAAACAGATGACCGCACATTTCAAAAGTCTCTCACAAGAAGTCTCTCCACATAAAGAAATTAATTTCCAAAATGCATAAGAAACTAAATAATGTCTTTTATTTTCTTTTAAAAAATGGACCAAGGATTTCCATAGACATTTCACCTAAGAAGATATAATAACCACCAGAAGGAATATAAAAAGGTGTTTCACCAGAAAAACGAATATGAAAAATCCTAAAGGGATAAGACCACTTTATACCTCCAAAATAAAGGGAATTATTTAAAATGAAAAGTAGGAATAACTAGTGACCGTGAGCATGGGATGAACAGGAGCCCTCGGCCTTGGAGGGAATGTAAAAGATCAGAGCCACTGAGGAAAACTCGAGTTTCTTAGAAACTTAAAAACAGAACAATAATAACTTGTTAAAATGATATGACAAACTGACCTCAAAATTCATACCTTTATACTCATAAGTTAGTGCAACTCTCATTTCTCATCAGAGAAGTTTATTTCTGAGTGGATAGAGATTAATGCAGAAACTCACAACTGCTCAAAGTCCAGAGGGTGAGTGTCAGCAGAATGCTCAGCTAACATGGGACTTCTGTGTTGCATCCACTCTCCACAAGGCTCAGGGGGCTTCATAGAAGCCGGGAGGACTGAGGTTAGGGAGGACAGGAGCAAAAAGAGTATTTTCTGATCATTACATGACCAGTGCTCTCAGGCATTCACAATCACTTCTTGCACAAGATCTGTACAATATCAAACCCATCAGCATTCTAAATGAGGCGTTGCTAGCAGCCAATGGCTTTCAGAGAGAGAGAGAGAGTTGGTTTTCTGTGGAATGTGGCCTCTGGCAGGTCAATCACCTTCCAGGGAATGGCTCCATACCAAGAAGAATATAGATACCAAAAATTAGACTTGCTGTGTCATCAATTTTTAAAAGGAGAACAAAAAGTTGGTAAGGGGTTGGGAGGTAGATCTGAGAGGAGTTAGGGAGAGGATCAGTGAAGCAGATGTTATCAAAATACACTGCACTCATACATGAAATTCTCAGAGAATTTGTTATATTTTGAATACTTAAAAATAGGAGCTATTTACTATATCCCAATCTCAGTTCTGAATATTTAGCCAATAGAATTAAAACTAAGAGTCCCAGAAGACTATCTTACTCTCATATACATTGCAATATTACTATCAATAACCAAGAAGTGGAAGGAACACTGATGAAGACAGATGGTCATTGCTGGAGGAACGGACAAAGAAAACGGGGTATATAATGAATGAAATAATATTGAACAATAAACAGCAGGGAGTCTGGCCGTGTTCTGAAATGGGTTGAGCTTTGTGAATACTATGGGGCAATCTCAGGATAACAAATAATATGTAATTCCATTCCTATGTGCCATCTAAAACACTAAACTCACTGGAACAAGAGCCAAAAATGCCATAAGGGTGGAGTTCTGCTCAGAAGACATTAATCCAAGTTGAGCCTCTGGGTAAAGAGGCTGTGCTGCTCACTTAAGATGTGCACAAAAGGGGTTGGAGAGATGGCTCAGCAGTGAAGGGCACTTGCATCTCTCCCAGTGGAACAAAGTTCAGTTTCCCCCACCCACACAGGGAGGTTCACAACAATCTCCACGTTTCAGCTGCAGGGAATCAGACTCTTTTTGGATGTCATACATTCCTCTGCACAGACACAGACCGGTATACTTGATTAAGAATAAAAGAAACCTCTAAAAAAAACTGTGTTCAGAGGGTACAGTCCTTGTTATACATATTTTACCATAACAATGAAGTGTTTTTAAAAGGCCTTGGCCATATTGCTGCCCTAGTTTTTTGAGATCAGTTACTCAAGCTTTCTTCTGTCTTTTGTTCAACACAATGCCTCTCTTTGGCGATTTAAAGAAAACAAACTCCTTTTAAGGAACAATCTAGAACCACAGATTGCAGTTGCCCTGCTTTGGAACCAACAAACATGAAACATCAGCATCGGGGGCAAAGCTGTCTTCAAGTTTACAAATGAGAAACCTGGGAAGCAGAGGTAACCAAGGTCCCACTGCAAGTTGGTATATTAAGAAGTAGCTGAACTCCCAACTCTGAACCATTGTCCAGCTTAGGGGTGCTGTTCAAAGCCAGGTTGTAAATCAAACCACTAGGGAACACAAATGAGACATGCTCAGGACCCAGTAGAGCAACTGAATGTAGGACTTTGGTGAGCGGGCCTGTGATGTGCATGTGTATTTTTGTAAGCTGAGGACAGGACAATCATGGGTATTTTTTCTCAGGAGTCTTCTTCATTATTATTACTAATTATTATTACTAATTATTATTATTACTATTATTATTATTATTAATGTTTCTTGAGACAGAATGTCTCAAGCCCAGAGATCATCCTGTATCTATTTCCCCAGAAGTAGGGTTACAAGCACACAGTACAACAGCCAGCTTTTTACACAGGTGCTGAGAATCAAACTCAAGTTCTCATACTTGTCCAGTGAGTACTTTAACCATTGAGCATCCCTTTAGTCTTAGCATGCTCTGTCCAGTAGAAAACAAAAGATATGCTGGCCTGGCTGACATGAGCTCAAACTGTTCTCAGTAAGACCTACCCAAGGATGGAGGCATCTCATTCTTTAAACATCTGGACAGTAGGGACATTTACCAATAGCCAGCCCCTTGTTCCCAATGAAACATTTGGAGATGTCTTATCTCTGAGGACTTCCTGTATCCACACAGCTTCAAGACACACTCCTAGCCTCCCTCAGGTAGGGAGGAGTGAGTCATCATTTCTGGTTTCAGGTTTGCCTCACAAAATCAAGGTCAAGGTTGACTAGAGATACCCAAAGTGGTCCCTGTAGGGCTTACCTTTTCCATTGTCTGGAAGGGTCTGCACAGAGGTGGTCATGATAATTATTTCTGCTAATTTAATAATCACAAAAATCTCTGCTCATATTGAGGGAACACAAGAAGAAGGAGAAGAAGGAGAAGAAAGAGAAAGAAGAAGAAGAAGAAGAAGAAGAAGAAGAAGAAGAAGAAGAAGAACAACAACAACAACAACAACAACAACAACAACAACAACAGCAGCAGCAGCAATAGCAGCAGCAGCAACAACAACAACATAACAACAACAGCAGCAGCAGCAGGAAGCAGCCTGTAGGTTAAATTCATAGTACCAAATATAAATAAAAGCTCGTTTTGCTTTGTTTTGTTTTGTGGTACCACATTTTATGTCCAAGGTTCTCTCTGAATATTTAGCTATCTCTCCACCATGTCCATGCTGGGCAGAAGACAGTAGCCACAGTACAGTAAGTAGGGTTGCTGGGAGTTATGCTTGGACTCCTGGGTCCAGAAGGCTCAGACGCTCTTCACCACCAGTTCACAGTAGGCCAGAACAAATCACCTGGTTTCTCATGTTCTTTTGGCTATGAAGAACTAAGATTGAGGTGGAGAGATGAGGCAGGGCACAGGAAAGCTGCCTTACTTGGGAAGGTGGGAATGTGAAAACACACTTTGAGCATCATTCATTCTCCCCTGCTTCTTCCTGACTGACATTTGACTCTCCAATATCACTAAAACAAACTTGTGCCTTTGCTGTAATTCTGATATGCTTTTCCCACTAACCCTCTGGAAAGGCTTTGGCTCAAATGTGTCCCCAAATCTGAGATCTGGGATGGGGTGGGGATGAAAGACAGGGTTAGGAGTGTCATATATATTTTATATATATATTAAGATATATATAATATTATATATCATAAATAATAATAATAAGATATATATATTAAGATATATATGGCATCCCTCAGCATGCCCCTATTCTAGGAAGGCAGGTCTGTGCTAAATAATTAAAGCTATAAACATTTCTAGAAGAAAACATGGATATGAGCATTGGATGAGATCAATCACCCTAACCTGTCAGGTGGGACAGGCACCAGAGCTCAGGTCAGCCCAAGATTTGCTGCCAAATAAGTTAGTTTGTTTTGTTTTTCCTTCATAAAAGCAAAAACTTTCCATTTCAGAGCTTTGTGGATTTATGCAACTGTAAAGCTAGAGGCTCTGCCACAGGAAAATTAACTGTTTTCTTTGTGCCTCCATTTTCTTGCGTGTAAGATGTGCAGAGGTGTCCTTACGTCACATAAGCTGTATGTGGCTTGGATTAAGTAAATAAATGCACAGTCGTCAGTCCAAGTAATGAACTGCTGAAGGTAAACTCCAAAAACTGTCAAGTGCTGGATGTTTATTCTTTTGTCTTTCTCACAGCCAGCGTTCCATAATTCTAAATAGTCAAGTTATATTTAAACACTAAGTTTATCAGTGGGAAAGACTGAAGTATACTCAATCCTTTGCAAGCATTTGCCTGGTGAATTTTAAAGAATCAAATTCTTTTTATTAGAGCCCATAATAAAAAGCTGAGCATCTCCATATGGGGAGGTCAAAAAAGATTTCAAACAAGAATTGAGGATTAAGGTAACTTTAAAAGCAAGTGGGATTTGGACACATCAAAGGAAGGAAAGGATGTCCATTAAGGAGTAGGAAGAGGAGGAATTCTAGAAACAAACCAATCTGATCCCAAATACGGCTTCAGAATTTTGGAGCTATGAGGTGCACAGACCAGCCACTTCACCCCTTCAGGTTAAAATAGTGGTGATATTAATATCTACCTGTCAAGATCAGGGACAGTGAGATGCCTCAGAAGTAAAGGCATTGCATGCATGCATTTGTGCAAACACACACACACACACACACACACACACACACACACGAATGAAAGTAAGTCAAAGTTACTGGGAGCCTGAGAAATTGTGCACATAAAGCATTCAGAATAATTGTGAGCAAGTTCCCAAGATATCAGCCATCAGACTCCACTGGAGAAAAAAAAAACCCATTTGAGGCGGCATTAAGAGTATTCTTCCCTCAGCCCTCGTTACCCACCCAGATGCAGATTTATACATCGAGTTTCTGAGCATCCTAAGGCCAAGGCTGGCAACAAATCACCTCTCTTCTTTGACAAGGGATTGCTGCTTTGGGCATTGGCAAAATGGATGCTACCCACCAGCATTTTAGATGCTGAGACTGTATTCTCAGAAATTATGGTGAATTATCTTAGAATTCACTTTAGTTCGCGTTTTCTGTGTCAAATGAAGAATTATAGACCACAGAGGTTGGTATTCTACCTTGGGTATAGCTGAAAAGAAAAGTCATAACTTAATGAAACCAGCTGTGGGTTCCTTTGAAATCCACGCAGGGATTCGGGAGTGGAGTCTTTCTCAGGTGCATTGGGCTCTTGGTATTTCCTACAGAAAGCATCATTTGAAGATGCTTTCTAACACTGTCAGCAATAAAATTAATACCTTTGTTATATAAAGGTATTAATTTTCTACTCCTTGGTATTCACCATCCTTTTCTTCCTATCATCTTATTTATATCCTTCTCCAGGGCCTCTTTCTCTCACACGTACACACACACTGCCATCATCCCCTGGAGGTCTGTAAGAAACAGAGTGCTTGAGCTAGAAGCTATCTAGCACTGTCCCCTTCCCTGTGTTCATGGGTATTCCCTCCATTTCTTAGAGCAAAGTAAGCAAATTTGCCCACACTATTATCATCACCACATGGCACCAAACACAGGGAATATTACTGGTGCCATGTAATAATATAATAATGGATACATATAAGGATAAATAGTATCCCTTAACAAGTTGATAGAGCAGGAGTGTGCCCAGCCTGCAGCCTGAATGAGACAGTAACAATGTCACGTAACAATGCCATGTAACAAAACCATGTAACAATGGCATGGCCCAACATGCCAATGCAAGTATCGCATCTTTTATAGCAACGAAAGTATTTCATCCTTCATAGTGGGTGCTTCTCGAAGGTCAGAAAGCACAGAGGCCCTGTTGATAACCTGCACCCAGCACCTCTCCCCAAGAGCGCAGATGGACTTTTGCTAAATTCAACATGACACGCCCATGGCAAATTTCACAATAGTGCTATTGTTTGCACACTCAATCTTTGTTGCCTTCTGTGGTAGTCACTGTGGTAGTCTGAATTATAATTATGCCAGTTCGGCTCACTTAGCACAGAGCTGTTCCCATGTGAGAAGCTCTACATTGACTATGTAACATGTCTTGCTGATTTAACACTTGCTATTACCTTATTTTAGTGACGTTATCATGCCCATTGTACAGATGACAAAAACCAAGGAAACACAGTATGAATGCAATTTCCTACAGCCACCTACATGACAATTCGTCATTCAGACTTAAATTACAACTTAAGTCACAGCTCTGGTATTCTAAAATGCCTCTGTTGGGGGATGGAAGAGCTAAGTCATGGAGTGCTCACCCATCATGCTTGTGGCCCTGTACTCCACCTATCATAAGGCAAAGTTAATGAGAAAAGTAAGTATTCAAGTTTAAAATTTTAAAGTAAAGTGACTTTTGTAAGGGAAAATTTTAGCAAACCAGTTCATGCTTTAACATAGTCAAAATTAATGAATATTTATTTGTTTTGTTCTGTTTTGTTTGCTTTTTCAGGAAGGTCTCAGTCAGTGGCCTCAAACTTGCAGTCTTCCTGCCTCAGTCTTCCAACTGTTAGGCGTACAGACATACACCACTGTGCCTGGCCAGAAGTAATGTTTAGAAGATCTTAAAGGAAACAGTATCAAAGCATTGCCCCACAAAATCAGAAGGATACACGTATCTTAAGTTGTGTTCTATCATCTTTTCTCTCCCATCTTCTGTTTAAATGAAGTTAACCAAGGATACCCACCAAGCAACACATAGGCACTTTTTTTTTTAGGGTAATACAAAGTGACAAGTCTCTGTGCCTCCAAGTTTAGGGTAGTCTCTTGCTTTAGTATGAAATGGCACTAATGTAGAGAGGGTAATGTGATGGGATATGCCATGCTGCCTTTGATAGCCCCGCCAATATATCCCCATACATATCCCATCTGAAGCAGCCAGCCTCAGACAGATGAGTCTCTGATGGTGAGGGCAGGGACGATCTGAGATTTTCCCTGATGTATGAAACACGACTCCTTCTCTAAACCAGGAGAATGCTTAATAGAGCCAGCATTGGCTTGAGAACAAGACCTTAGGGAACTACAGATCCTGAGTTCAGATTCTGAGAACCCAACTCTTCCCACCCTAAGAGACTTCTATGGCTAACAGTCCCGAGGCTAATGTGTGCCCTGTCTCTGATGGCTTTGAAATAGGCCATGCCCCCCTTGTGCAACATAGTTTGATGAGCTCCTTGTTGACTTCAACCCAATGTATAATAGTTTTATTGCTGCTCTGTCCTATTCTCCCTCATACACAAACAGTATACAAGATCCTATACTTCTTAATAAACTTGCTTGGCATAAGCCATCAGGTTACGTACGACCTCCTAACCCCAGTTTCCTGTCTTTTTTATCTTCTCATCTCATGGACCACCTACTTAGGACTCTGCCTCTAATGGACAGCCTCCTAGTCCAGGTCATTCCATACTTCCCTACTCTGATATTTCTAAGCCTAGTACGCTAATGAGTCCTTTTCAGTTCTCTAAGCTTCCATGTCCACAGTAATTATAGACCAGAAAGCTGCTTCTTACTCACTGAAGCAAAATGCATCCTTTCTGTTATTCAGATGAGAGGAACAGCCCAGAAAAAAGTGACATAGAGATTTTAAAAATTATTTTATTTCCATTGTGCATATTCATTATACCTGCTACTATATTACATAAGGAATTTTCATACAAACATAGTATACATTAAACATACTCTTATATTTTTCTCTTCCATCTCCATCCTGCCCCCTTTAGTGCTTTTATAGGAAAAGAACTTTTTGCCTACTAGAAAGATTTGCAAAGTAGGGTACAGGATTAAGACATCTGGTTTGTCTCATCTCAGATCTGTCACCAAATAGCTGACACCACACACGTATTGTTCTTTCCTCTGGGCCTAGATTGTAGTGCATGAAGAGTATGGGTGTGTTTTTGAATGACTGCTTTGATGAAGGACACATGATAAAGGCTTTGGCTGGCCCCCCGTGTAGTACAAGCTGCAAAATCTCAGTAGACCAAGGTATCCTCTCTTACAGAAACGCTTTCAGCACCGTGCATGGCAACAAATTCAGGGGACTGAAAAACTATGGAATGGATTTGTTTGTCTGTGCTGGGCTTTCACCTGGAGAAGTAGCTATGACTTCATGCCTTCATTGTCAAGATGTCAATAATGAAAATGTCATAAAATACCAGCACTTAGATGGACTAGGGGGCTTGTCTACTAGAACTCCAGAGCATGAGCATTTCCAGGGAAGCTATGTGGTGCTTTAAACTAATAAGAATGTGTTCCACATTTACTGGCAGGGGACCCTGTAGTCCCTGGGGTCTTTGTGGTCCACTGAGATGATACAAACAACAGGGGGAAGGCCAGCCTTACATTTCCCTGTGAGCATATGCCCAAGGAAGTTGCTTCAGCCTTGCTTTTGATCTGGCCTAGTTTAGAAGATGAATCAGCAGCTTTCCACAGACTATGAAAAAAAAAAAAAAGCAACTCTAATTTAAACCCTTCTCCAGCCATACCTCTCCCTGTTCCATGACCCTGGCTCCTTGGACCAAGGAGCCCTTACAGGAACCCGACCCAAGAGAATCTGCACCTCACATTTCCAGTTGTTTTCCTTGGCCCTCATTTCTTGATGAACAATCAATTGTAGTCAATTACAATTGGAAGCTGGAAGCTAGATTGCTGGGAGAGAGAGGGTTTACAAGGGTAGACAGCAAGTAGGGGGTGAAGTATGAGGGACCAGCAATGGAGGAGTGATGTTATCACTCTTTTAAGACTTTCAAGTCACTAACAGGTGAGTGGTGAGACAGCCTTAAGATAAATATCAGCCAGCTTGTGATTATGCTGTTACTCAATTTAGTTGTGGTGAAAAACTAAAGGAATATCAAATACAAATATGGTAAGGGTTTTGTTGGTTTGTTTGTTTGTTTTTGTTTTTGCAAGGGGAATAAAAGACAATTTTTTTCTGGAGTCAAACAAATGACATAGCTTGGTTGCCCCAAATACCACAGTCCAACATGGTAACTGTCTTGGGAAACTTTTATAGTAACAGAACAAAGGAAATCATAAATCAACACACTTTTTAAAATACTTCAGTTGACTATTTACAGCAAAGAGGAGAAATCTCTGTTAAGGACCTCAGAGGCTCTCTGACGGCGCCCTTAGCCTTTCAGTTGGTGCAAGCTCAGAGTCTGAGCAGTCTAGGAAGTATGGTGAATTCTAACTTTCAGTAGGAAAGAGGGTTACTGTAATCAAGATAACTTAGCTCCTCCTTGTGTTCTTGGACACATACACACATGCATTTG
This sequence comes from Montemys delectorum, assembly GCA_019843815.1. Classification (NCBI taxonomy): domain Eukaryota; kingdom Metazoa; phylum Chordata; class Mammalia; order Rodentia; family Muridae; genus Montemys; species Montemys delectorum. Next base: position 26,544 of record JADRCD010199095.1, on the reverse strand, counting down.
TTTATTCATTGAGCAGGTTATGCTTGGCACACCCTACTGTGGTACCCTCAAGGGATATGGAAAGATCCAGGTTCTGACCTGGATCGGGAGATGCCACAGGCCACTAGCAGAGATGAATGTATAAGTACAGTAAAAAGCGATTGTTTTTTCCTTACCCTCCACATCCAGTTTTCCAGTAAGTCTGATAGAGATAATAATAATAATAATAATAATAATAATAATAATAATAATAATAATAAATGCATTGTGGATGCTAAGGAGGTGGTTCACTTGGTTAAAGTGTCTTCTTATCAAGCATGAGGACCTGAGTTTGGATACCCAAAGCCCAAGTAAAAAAATCTGGGTGTCTTGATGCATGTCTGGACTTCCACACTATGTGATGGAAGACAGAGACAGGAGGATCCCTAGGAGCTGGGGGCCAGCTACCCTGGCCTATATGGTGAAGCTCTGAGCCAATGACAGCTGTTCCCTCAAACAAAAGGTAGAAGATGCTCAAGGACCGATGTCTGAGATTGTCCTCTAACCTCCACTCAGATGCTTATACTTGCAGACACACAGGAGAACACACATATGAACACCAGATATGCCCACCAAAGAGAGAAAGAAAGAAAGAAAGAAAGAAAGAAAGAAAGAAAGAAAGAAAGAAAGAAAGAAAGAAAGAACAGAGAGAGAGAGAGAGAGAGAGAGAGAGAGAGAGAGAGAGAGAAGAGAGGGAGGGAAGGAAGGAAGGAAGGAAGGAAGGAAGGAAGGAAGGAAGGAAGGAAGGAAGGACAGAAGGAAGAAGCTATAGAGATGGTTCTGTCCACATACATTATTATAAACACTCTAGCCCATGTGGTCTCTATCTGGACCACTGGCTAGAAGCATGTATGAGAGCATCTGAGGTACTACCTTCCCTACACTGTGATTCAGATAGAGACCACATGGGCTAGAGCGTTTATAATAACGCATGTGGACAGAACCATCTCTATAGCTTCTTCCTTCCTTCCTTTCTCTTTCTCTCTTTCTCTCTCTCTCTCTTTCTTTCTTTCTTTCTCTCTTTCTTTCTTTCTTTCTTTGGTGGGCATATCTGGTGTTCATATGTGTGTTCTCCTGTGTGTCTGCAAGTATAAGCATCTGAGAAATACCAAGAATGAGCTACTGATCTAGGCACAAAACAAACAAAGCAAAACATTCAAAACCTTGCAGCTGTCCTATTTAAAATGAGCAGATTTCTGACACACCTAGAACTGAACGAGATGAAATGTCCTGCACAATTTCACCCTGTCGACTTTACCCCTGTCCTTCCTCATGATCACCAGGCAGTATCCACACTGGCTTCCTTTGAGCTCCTATCATCTGAAATATTTGCTTAGCTCTCTCTTTTTGTCACTTCAGCACATGTGTCACACTGTCCTGGTGCCCTATCTCTCTCCACACTCCCTTACCTTAAGGTTCTCTCCTACCCTCCTTGGTTGGGTTTCTTCATGAAGCTCACCTAATCCCTTATTTATCTGGAGACTAACTTTGCTACCACTTCATCCTTTGCAGTACTTAATGTGGAAGAAAATCCATTATGAAGAGGCCAGAATTGGAGCCAGTTCCGAACTGGGAACTTTTGAAAAGCATGGTCCAGAAATCTCAAATGGGCAGCCAGAGCACTGTTATCTGACACCACAGAACTGCAAATCTCAGTTTTTTGACCAGGACTGACCTCTAACCAACCAGGACTCTCCTTATTTGTATAACCTGATCTGCACAAGTTGATTTGCATGGCCCTTATTTGCATGACAGGATTTGCATAAATGGGGATAATATGTGCAATGGATCATGCTAACCACAGAACTGCACACCAGGATTGTATACCTCCAGAAGGCATGAAACATATGCCAAGAAAAAATGCACGCAAAGAATCATGCTCTAATGGAAAAATTACATCTCACATGCAGACAGATATACACACATGTACTCAACATCTCCTTACACTACATTGGACAATATCCTAGTTATTCTCTAGAATGGCACTCCTATCTGTCTCTCTGACTGTCTGTCTGTTTGTCTGTCTGTCTATCAATTCCTTCCCAAGGCCATAGTGTAAGGTTATTATACTTGTAGTATGCTTAGATGAGAACAGAGGACCTCTGACCTGTGTGATCTCCAATGGCAATTTGTATATAATGCTATTTTTTCTGAATGAAATTTTTAGGAAAGGTTGTTTATCCCAAACAGTGGATGAGAAACACAGAAGGCATCTCATAGCCTATGTCACTCATTCAAATTGTCAGATCACCAAAATAGCTTTGTCATGGTAGGTTTAAAGAAACAGCTATAATTTATTTGTTTTTGTGGGGGAGGTGCTGAGTAGGACGTGTTCTATTGTATGCATGAAGGAGGTCAGAGGTCGCTGCTCCAAAGTAAGTTCTCTCTTGCTAAATTATGGGATTCAGGGATTGAACTCAGATCATCAGACCTGCATACAAATGACTTCATCCTCCTAGCCATCTTGCCAATACAATTTTTACTTTTTTAAAAAAATTTTATTGACATATATAACTTTTATATGACACCAATAACACATAGGTCAGAAGAAAATAAATACAATTCATAAATAGTTCTGGAACATCATAAGAAGTGTCGATCTATGCTCAAATTACTCAGTCTCAGAGATGTATGCACTGTGACTAGATGCTTGTAGACATATGTGGATAAATGTGAGTATATTCAGTCAAAAAGAAAATGTTTATACATGTAGATGAGCTTATTTCCATTAAAATCCCTTGAAAGCAACCACCATCCAAGAGAAAGCTTTTTCCCTAGCTCTCTGGTGCCTTCAGTGTTATTGTTCAAGCATCCAAATCAGGGAGAAATCCCTCTCTTAAGATTAAGAGTTACCTGCAGTAGGAGCCATGAAAATGATTCTTGCCTTTAAGCAAAGCTTCTATGTTTAGAAGCATTGACAAATTCATCTCCTCCTCCATCTCATAGAGACAATCTTTCCCATTTAATAGGGACTCTCAGCAATTAAACTCTTTTGCAACATGAGGCAGTTAACTTTAACCCATCTAAGATAAAATTCTGTCTCTTTGGGCTCAAAGAAGAGACAAGAATCTAGGACATTATACTGGGCATTTGTTAAAATTTTTATAACACGTAGTTTAGACTGGCCTCCAACCTGGTAAGTAGCTGAGGACAAGCTTGAACTTCTGACTTTGTGCCTCCACCTCCCACATTCTGGAATAGAACTCAATGCTTTATGAATGCTAGGCATTCTACAAACTGAGTGTGTTCACCTTTGATGGTGCAAAGATATTGGAAAGGGAACCCAGGAAAGAGTCCATCCTACACCCCACACAGATACACACATTAGGAGAAAACTTGCCCAACTTTTGGCAAAGAGTTTCCAGTAAACATCTCTCCAGGACCTCTTGCTCTTTCATCCTCCACCTTAAGCTACTCCTTCTCATCCATCACCAGACTCAGATCAAATTTCCAACTTATTAATCTTTTGGAGTAGTGCTGTCTCAGCAAGAAGCCATCAAGGTGACTGCTGAAAACCCAGGAGAGGACAAAGGAAAATTGGAGATGGGCAATGAGACAGAGAACCAGGGAAGCTCGAGTTAGATGCTGAAGCAGAGAAACACACAGAGAGGCTGGCAGGTTAACATCAGTGTAGGAGAGAAAGGAAAATACAGCCACATAGCCACTCAAAACCGCAATCCGTCAACCCCCCTTGCCGTTCACCAACCCACTACAGGACAATCCCAAATGTAAGACTTGACACTGGGCTACTAGTTTTCAAACTATGGCATATAGATGCCAATAGGTTCAATAAATTCAGAAACCCTTTTATCTAGAGTTCAGCTAAAACTACCTTTGGAGTCTACACTTGAGTGTGACTGAGGCTGCCTGATATCCAATCATAAATCAGGTAGTATGTTCTTGACTTTGAACTATCTGGACCTTCCTGTTTCTAGAAGCTAGCGTTTGGGAGATCAGGAATAATGACCCTGAGAACAGTAGTTTGATTCCATGTGGACCAGCTTGCCTGTTGTAGTCTTTGATTAGGTATTTAGTCCCTAATTGAGCACTCACTTGGCCCTGTGCATTTCTACACCAGTGTCCATTTCGAGTCAAAGCCAGATTAGAAACAAGACAAACCCAAGTACAGAATTAGCACAAATCCCAGCAACTGGTGAGCCTTAACCCTAGGCAGAGTAAGGGTTATAGTTCACTCACTCAACCAGTGTTGAAGCACCTACTATAGGCCAGGTTCTCTACTGAACACTAGGGGTGTTGTACTTGGCAGACTATTCCTGGGATAAGTATATCAAGAGTAAATCAATTACAATTTTGCATTTACTGTGGTGACTTAACCCCAAGTTTAAGTTCACTCCACTCTTTCCCAAATATTAGCTTATAACCTCCAGATTTGGGCTAAGCCTCAAACCTACCCACAGCCAGATCCAGGCTGAAAGAGTCTGTGTGGCAACTAAAAACCTGGAGGAATAAAAGAAAGATTCTTAAAACCAACTCAAGCAACACTAGGGACTTCCTGAGAAGCTGCAGGTCTCATGGCAACATGGGAGACGATTAATAAATGCACCCCATCAAGACTGAAGCAGACACAAAGGCATACTTAGAGACAGCCCAGTGCATTGGCACTGCTCAGGAGTGCACAGTGAGATCTACTGTGCACATATCAATGGTTAAGGGAGTGGAGGAAAAAAATGGAGGCAGAACACAGATCCTGTAGGCAACTATGAGATTCTACAGATAGCAACAGGATCTACAGAAATGCTTGAAAAACTGCTCAGAAGAGAATGATGGCCCATACGGGAATAAAAGGTGAATGGTCAAGACATATAAAAAGATAAAGGAGATTTGATATACAAGCCTGTCAGACTTGGAGAACTAGAATCTCAAGACCAGATGATAGAGACCGGAGAGATGGCTCGGTGGGTAAAGCCACTTGCTGCCAAGCCTGATGACTTGAATTCTGCCAATGGATCCCACATGGTAGAAGAAGTGAACTGACTCCTAAAAGTTGTCATCTGACCTTCTGACCTCCACTGGTGTTCTGTTGCTTGCATGCATGCCTGCTCACCTGCACACCAAATAAATGTAAAATACACATGTTTTTTAAGAGGTCCTATATGTGACTTAGGATCAATGAATTCTCTGGAAATAGCTAGAAGACCAAGAATAGAATGGAACTGACTATTTAATGGCCAGACTTCAGTGCCAAGCAGAAGATCCTGTGAGCAAGAGAGTATGAGTTCACATTCAATTCAGTTTGGAAATGTTAATTAAGGCTCAGCTGTGAGGGGTTCATTCATTTGTGTGTACTCAGAGCTTAGTCTTAATCCCTTACTAATACTCTGTGTGGGAGGAACAAGAGCACGGGGGACGTGAAAGAGGAGAAAGGCCAGAGAAAACGAAGAGGCTTCACTAACCACTCCTACCCATGAATGTGGCAATGAGGCCAGAGAATGTAGGGAACTTCCTAGAAATAGATCTTATCAAGGTACTCTCAATTAATATAATAAGACAACCTTATAGTGTCACCTTCTGCTTGTGACTAACTAAAATGTTGAGAGAATTTGTTCCCTCGGGAGACTTAAATAAAGGACCTTTCTATAAGGTCCTTTGAATTCCATCAAAGTCTACCCAGGGAAGCCAGTAAGTTTACTCAGCTTACTTATAGACCGTGCATGAGGAATTGTAGACAGGAGCATGGGTGACCCCAAAGCAAACCCGTGAAAGTCTGCACTAGCGTGGATGATACCACCCAAAAACGGTCACAGAAATAGAAGTCCCCTCTGTTAGCCTTCTTCAATCTATATACTTCCCTATATGCTGAGGCTACCAATGTAATCGAGGCAGAATTACAAACAAATAATAGGCTGGGAGAAGAGGCTAGAATATCATATGATGGTCCAATGACCTTCCCAGTACCTCTTTCTATGAGGGAACTCCAACAGTCAACAAACTTATCTGTGATCTTTTGCAACTGATCCAATGAATGAATGAGGAGGCTGATGGGCTCAGAGGGCCACACTCTATCACAGGAAGTCACCTTTCTAGCATGTAGTCTTCCCTCTTATCTTTAGGGAATTCAGACTACAGGGTTGAAAGATAATGAGAAGTTAGGTTGCAAGGGCTAGCTTCTTAGCCAGTGAATTAGAGCTCTGAGGATTTCTTCTCCTCGTTCTCTAAACTCCAGGAGCGTAGACCTGGCCATTGTATTCCAGTCCCACCTGGCTTTGCACTAGGCAAGATACAGGAAAAAGGATCAAGGAGAAGAACTAATTCACAGCAATTGAGGTTAATCCTACTCAAAGCCTCAGCCCATGTTAGCAGCTAATCCAGCTAGAGCAGCTTTCATAGGGAGCTCTGATAAACCCTTTAGCCTTGGCAACTCCACATTCATGAGGAGTGTCGTCAATAGCTCAAGAGATCAGAAGCCTGTCAGATTTGATAGGCATGTTATCCCAAACCATGTTGCCCACCACCACCACCCCAGGGGGGCAGAGCCTCCCAGACATGCCCAGCTAGCACTGAATCTCACCTACCAGGTCTTATGATTTTAAACCAATCAATGCATCTCTTGGAATTGTAAATCTCCCCAAAGTAATTTTGTGAGTACGTGTGATTAAATTAGCATCCCCAATGAGACTATAGAATATAAGAGTTGGAACTGGGCTTAGATCTTTGTGCCGAGGATGGAGCATGACATAGTGTGATAATTAGAAAAGGTTCTGTGTTTGCGTGCATGCATGTATGTGTGTGTGTATTTATGTGTGTCTGTGAGTACATGTGTGCATGTGTATGCATGTGTCTGTGTGTGTGTGTGTGTGTGTGTGTGTGTGTGTGTGTGTGTATTTATATAGATAGGTACATGTATGTATATATGCCTATAGAGGCCAGAGGCATCTCCCTCAATTTCTCTTCAAGTTATTTGAGACAAAAGTTCTTATTAAACTTGGAGCTTGCTGATTCAACTAGACTGGCTGGCCAGCAAACCCAGGATCCTCCTCTCTTCAGACCCTTGCCCCCACCACCCCTGCCATGCAGGACTTTTTATGTAGGTTCTGGGCATTGAACACACTTCCTATTATTTGCACAGCAAGCATTTTGCTGGCTGAGCAAGCCCCTGCTCTCTTATTGGTTTATTAATAACACCAACTTTTAAGATACCAGGCCCAGTGGGTTCTCTAGAAATATGAGAGTTGAGTGTTGGTTTCTCTGCTATCTTCTTGGTTACCATGAGGCTGCTCCCTTAGCTTCTTGTTAGTCCATCTTCCAGGGGGAATTACAATTCTTCCTAATTCCATATCAGTCCTGGGCAAAACTACATAGATCATGTTCAACTCCACTCTTATAACTCCATATTCTTAATAAGTAATTTTCCATTTTAACCATCCTTCTAAGAATAACCAAGAAACCCTAATTGCATTCTAATATCATGCCAGCAACACTAAATCTATTTCCAGAACTTTCGTCATCCCAAAGAAGCTGCCACACTCATAGGCTACATGCAACCCATCCTCCTGCCTCCCCAGCCCTGGTAACTTCTTATCTGCCTCAGGTCTCTATGGTTTTCACATTCTAGGTATTTCATATAAGTGAGATAATGGTCATGCCAGTGGGTGTAAAATGATATCTCACATTTCAATTTGTATTTTCCTAATGATTCATGATATTGAATATCTTTGTTTATGCTTCTTGGCAATTTCATTTTTCTCACAGAAGTATTTATTCAAGTCTTTCACATACTTTTTAATTTGCCTTGTTATTTTATAATTGATTGTGAGAAGTTTTTGTATATTCTGTATAGTAATTCATTATCAGATATATTTGTGAATATTTTCTCTCATTGTGTGGATTGACTTCCTAGTATAATTTTTATTTATTAACTTTTAATTCATAAATGCAAATATATAAATATAAATTCAAAATCATAAATACAAATGACATACAGTGGGCCCCAAATTTTAAACTCATTTCTACATGGCCCCTTTTCCCAGGGAACCCATCATCCCAATGTAGTCACACTAGCACCTGGCTATGGAGAATGCCTTTTATCCTTCTCACAACCTCAGATCCTATAGCTTCTTTTGTTTATCATAACTACCACCATCACCACAATAACTACCATCACCACCACCATTATCATCTTTATCACCACCATTACTACCATCAGCACCACCATCACCACTATCACCACCATCACCATCATCACTACCATCACCATCTCCATCACCATCATTACCACCATCATCACCGCCATTATCACCAGCAACACCACTACCACCACCACCATCAGTTGTAGCTTTAATCTTTTATTGCTAGTTTGTCAGTTTAGAATATGCTAGATTCTTTGAATAAAACTTTAGCTATAACTTCTCTCTTTTCTTCATATCAAATCTTAAAATTTTTCGGCACTCATCCCACTTAAAGTCAAAGAAACAAACTCAAGCTAGTAACATAGTGAAGGCCATTCATATACTGACAACTCTCTCTTCTCATTGATGTTTATTTATATTTTCTTCATGAGAGGAATGTATGAGCTTATGCAAACTAAAACTAGAAGTGATTTTCCTCTAACCAGGTTCTCTGTGCGATTAAAGGCCAGACATTCCACAAGTGAACTACCATTAAGGATGGAAATTTCAAGCAAGAGAAATGGTTTTTCAAAGTTGTTAGGACTTGAAAAATTATTCCTATAAGCAAGAGCAATCTTCAGACAAGTGTACTAACTACTTCACAGGCAAAGAAAAGAAAGGCCCTTCCACCCATTCACCTCATCTGCTTCCCAAAATGCTTGAGCAAGGGAGGAAGTTTGCAAAGCCCTCCAGGCTCTGTGTGATTTCAGTCACACAGCTACTCTATAGAGACCAGGTTTTTACTCCTACATACTGAACCATAAACTCACATACTGAATGCCAACCTTCAGTGTGATGATATTTGGAAATGAGGCCATTTGAGGTAATTAGGACTTGATAGATCATTAGTCCTAGATCACCACCAAATGGGATTGATGTCTCCATAAAATAAGGGGGGGGGGGACACTGAAGTGGTCCCATTCCTTCTCTCTCTTCTACCTCCTATTCAAGGCTTTTCTGGTAAATAGATATAAAACACTGCCCACCACATAGGTCACCACAGATGCCCCATTTTCTCAGTATTCCATTCTACCTCTAATGAGACAACAAAAGATTCAACACAGCCCATAAGCGGGTCAAGTAGGTACCAAGTCTAAAAGCTAACACATAGGCCAGTTACAGGATGTTTTCTTCTTTAGCCCACAGAATTTGAGATTATGTGGTGTTTTATTTGCTACCCTGAATAGCATTCCTATAATTTTCAGTTCTGTAGATGTATGGCAGCCGGTTTGATAGCCTGTAGCCATCTTCTGTGCTGTTGACAGGCTGCAAGCTCGAGACCAACAACTGAATTCTCTTCACCTCTTTCCTCCATCAGGAACACAGTGGGAGTCACACCTGCTAATTATGATTTTTGTTATGCAGAAATATAGGGACACAGAATGAAAAGAAACTTTGTATGAAAATGAAAAGACATGTAAGTTGGACTAACCCATGCCCAGATTATAATTGCAACCCAGAGGTTAAATAGTTTATGACACATGGCATTTTAAGATACTTGGCACTGAGAGTCATCTAAGTCAGACACCCTGGAAACACTGTCCATCCTATCCATGATGGAAGGAAGCTATGTAAGGTAAGGTTTGTGTTTGTTTTGCTGTTTTTCTAAGCATACCTTCTCTTGTCCACATGATGCAGCCTGGATATAATCCACAGATAGTGCTGCTGGTGTGTGGGCTAAGATCCAAGGATTTCAGTGCTAGCATAATGGGAAACACTTGACAAAGGAAATTCAGGAGAGAAGCTACCAGGATGATACCAAAAACTTGAAAACATATGCCCCTTAAGTATTTAGTCATCTCTTAAATGGGACATGTAAGAAGGCCATTCCATGAACCCCTGGGAAAAATTAATGGCTTGAAATTAAATTAATCCTTTCGTTCCCTTGTTTATGTAGAGATGAGTTCTCTGTAGGCCAGGCTGGCCTCAAACTCACTATACAGCCAAGGATGGCCTTTAACTATTAATCTTCCTTCATCTACTTCCCAAGTGCTGGGATTATAGATGTGCACAGACAGGAAGTGGCCTCTGAACCAGGAACGTCTTGCTTGCTAGACAAGTACTCTATCAACTAAGCTATGTATCTAGGCCTGAACTTAAAGAGAATAATTAAGGCTTAATCTCATCATATTGGAAAGCTTGAGAGCCATCATGAACATCCCATTATTACTCCAGAAGACCATGTTACAACTTGAGGTGTGTCCATCCCTTAGCCCCTGAGCTATATGCAGCCAAGGATAAGCCCAACATAAAGTCATAATCTTATATAAAATGCTGTGAGATTCTTAAAAATAAACAAAGAAAGAAACAACCCTACCACCCTCAATGACACACTTACCAAGCATGAACTTTTCAGTTGACATCATATCACAAGGTCAAAGACTCGACCACACTCTGACAGCAGTAGAAACCTACTCTTCATACGGGGAAACACGAACGCTTGACAATTTAGCTGATTGTGGAGCAAACCCTGGGGGAAGAAGTGATAACAACATAGAAGATCTACAACATGGCATCCACGACTCCAACATCACCACGGTGGTCAAAGGAAGATGGCAAGGAGACCCCATAATGGCCTTAACGCTATCAGCAGGCAAGAGCTCCAAAGCAACCACTCTCTCTGTACTCAAAAACATAAAGGGGAAGAGGGGGATGTACAGAAACAAACACAAAAGAGCCAACAGGCATCTCCAGAAGGATTCTCGTCAAATGAAGTATGAAAGATTAATTACATAGGATTAATGGTAGATGGAAACCATATGCACAAAAAATAACAGACTTAAAGGAAATGAAAATAAGATTGTGTCTGAAGGAGAAAAGGATGCTGGGAAAAAATATGCAGAATCCTCAGTGACCTGTGGGACCAAGAACCCCAGCACCTCAATGCCTCAGGGTAATCAAGCACCCCAGCACCTTGGCATTCTAGAGTCCTGTACAGAGATGAGAGGAAAACAATGGAAAAAATGTAATGGAAAAAAAAATGACTGGTAATGTTCCAAAGGCAGTGGAAAGGTCACTTCAGAGATATAAAAATCACAGTAGAAGCCCAAACAGCATGAACATAAAGAAAAGCATGCATCAGAGTCAAACTGCTCTCGAATCAAGAGACAAATCTTAAAAGCAGCCAGGGAGAGCAAGGCAAGCAGGGACACTAAATGATGGTGGCTGCTTTCCTGCCAGAGAAGACAGATGCAGCGGCCTATGGGGTGACACCATGTGCCAAGGACATAGCACTACTCATTCACAGTTCTGCGGTCAGTGAAAATATGCTTTGAAACAAAGACAAAATACAAATACTATTGAAATGCACATAAGTAAAAGGCTAATTGGCAGCAGAGAAGCAAGATCAATAGCAGAGGAAGTTGCCCAGTTTTTATTGTTGATGGTTTGGCTTTGGTTTGTTTTTTGTTTGTTTGTTTGTTTGTTTTGGTTTTTGTTTGTTTTGTTTTTTAAGCAGGGAGACATCAAAACCATGATTCTGTACAAAGCACACTGGATATGCTAGACTAGAGAGAAAGCAGAATGTTTCCTTCTGATTTCTTCAGAAGACAACTCCCAAACTGCCAACAAACTTAGAAGTCTTCGGGAAGTCAGCGTTTCTTGAGCAAGGCAAAGGTCTTGCATGCAACATGTAATTCATGATTCGTAGAAGAAAAGGGTTATAAATCTCAACATTAATACTTAAAACTTTTCTACAAGTGTTGAGAGACTGAAAAGAGAAAGCATAGACTGTCATAGAAGTTTATACAAGTCAGATCTGATGAGAGGATATCCAGAATATATAAATAGCATTTAAACACAAATAAAAATAAACTACAAAATTTACAGTAGTAAATTTAAAAAAAAAAAACAGAATGGCTATTTCACCAAAGGAAACACGAATATAATAAAAAATGAAAAGGAAGAAAGGAAGAAAGGAAGGAAGGAAGGAAGGAAGGAAGGAAGGAAGGAAGGAAGGAAG